>JAXQQM020075587.1:0-82500 GCA_034641835.2 Pinus albicaulis | reverse complement strand
AACCTAGTAGAAGTGTTGAAACTATGGTAAAAAATCCCTAATAAAACTGTACGAGTATATGTAGTTCTCTCTCCAAGAAAGCATAAAAGCCGCGCGATAAACTTTCACCCTACACATACTAGATCATAAACGATTGTTAAAAAGTAGGTGTAAATATAGAAATAAAGTGGAAACGATTGTTAAAAAGTAGGTGTAAATATAGAAATAAAGTGGAAACTATTGTTAAAAAGTGTGTAGATAGGGAAATAAGTGGAAACGATTGTTAAAGAGCATTATTGGCGATTTCATTGCTGAGAAGAGGAACTTAAGCCGCTGCTAGCATACGCGCCTGCACAAGTTGATGGCAGAAGCGAACCAGATTCGTGACAAATCCGGTGAGGCGGTCAGCTTGTGTGCAACCTGTGAAATCGACAGCAAAGCGGGTGAGCTGCAAACAGGATTTTATATACAAACAGGATGTTTGATGTATATATATGCTACAGATATATATAGAGGTTCGAACATGCAAAATATATATAGAGGTTCGTTTTGACAGGATAATACATGATTCAGTAGTATTAACGCAATTGAAGCCACGTTTTCCTGTTTAAATGATATTATTATGGCGGTTTACCAAGCTGCGAAATATCATGACAACTTTTAAAATTTCTCCGCCCTGATACGCAAACAGCTCGCCGGCGGCAAATCAACATATGCTTTTATCTCAACGCGTATAAAAACAAACGTTGCGCTCAAACAAAGGTCGAAACCAAATACATCGAACCACCGAGAAAAAAATCGAATTCATACATGTTAAGCGTGCAAGTCAAACTGAACCCGGGTTTGTAATGATAGAATATGTTACTCAAGCCGTGGTTCAATTGGAAAAAAAAAAAAAAAAAAAATCATAAGAGGCCACGTCCATACACTATGCAAATAATTAAAGATGCAAATGCGATGAGTATACGTAGTGGCGCACCTAGGGTATATTAATTATATATATATAGATGTATAAGGGATTTATACAACAATATTGATACAGATATGTAAGGGATTTGTACAATAAGATTGAGACATGCAAGCAGTATATGTAAAGTAGGATGAAATAAAAGAACTATGTAGGAGTGAACTAATAACATTCCAGAATGGTAGGAATATATATATATATTGACAGATGGTCATATGTGTAGGGTTTGTTAATGGGTGTAATAGACATATAACGAATGGTCCGTAATAGTCATAAGAAATGCCTTAAGAGTTGCTGCACGATTATACAAAACGAAGACCGTGCACTTATATCTAGAAAACAAGAAAATTCGCCATGAATGCCGATTTAAATCTGAAATAGTATGGCTATAGAAGCAGAAGGTGGAATTAATGTTAAAATTTGCGCATACGTAGAGGATACCTTTTGAATGTTCACCTTTTGTGAAGGAATTGTCATCTGAGTGACAAAAGCGAAACATAGTTAAAATGCCATAATCAAATATACAAGTTGTACTTCTCCGCAAAGCAAATCTATTATATGGATATTGAACGCGAAAGTCAAGAGAATACTTATATAAACTATTAACACGTAGATCCAATAAATTCCATACAAGCCGTGATCCATAGGTACAATCCTTGGTATGTATCTTTTACGGTTGGCAAGAAAAAGAAAAAAAAAAAAAACAAATGAAATAGGCGCACTGCGGTTTCAGATGGTGGCAACCCTTTTTCAACCCTGGTAAACAAATAACGTGAAGAAGTATCGACCTATCGATACAAACCAAAACGTTGATGATGTTTGGTATATTTACTGATGAAAGTGAATATAGTAAATTGGGATATTTATGAGCGAGCAACTTCCGAGATTGTTACCCATCAATCCAACTTCAATGTAATTAAAAATTCCGTAAAGACCGGCTTGGACTTATGTATACCCACACGGTGTTTATTACACCTTACATTGATAGAATAACCAATGCCGAACCTTGCCATTTTACTATACAATAAGATAATCAAAATAATAGAAGGCTTGGTTTGAATTCGATATAACGAGACCGATTTTGATAGTTGTACTTCACAATTAAATAGAATAAGGCCTAGGTCGGATTTCATTATAACTAAGACATGTGTTATATATATATATATATATATATATATATATAAAAGTAATTGATTTACGTCTTCTGGTCGAGCTGGCATAAACTTGCACCGGCCATATTGGAATTAAAATATGTATATATCATTAAGTTTTGCATGAAAGGGTTGGGGTCGATTTGGTATGAATTTTAATTCATAAATTCACATAAGTTATGTTAAAATATTGAGACAGCGTGAGATTTCGTGTGGAATTTTATAAATATAACAAAAGTTGCACTACGACGGCGATAGTGCAAAGATGTTACGGGATTCACGAATAGTTATCCCTTGGATATATATATAAAATAGTTGGACCAGCCTTAGATTCTATACACCCGGGTAGGTGAATTAAAACAATGAGTATAGAAATTATATTAATACGTAGGTATTTCTATATGGTTTTCTGCGGAATGATGATGCGAAGGTCTCGGTTGTACGTCGAAAATTTGATGCATATATATATATAATTATATATATGAGCTGTCAGATTTAATTGATAATTCAATTACTACCTAAGGACCCATGCATTATATATAGGTGTATGAATATAATCGCTTTATGCACGAGGGTTAATCATAATCTTGCAGCAAAAATGTATATAACTTTATACTCATATATATATATATGATGGTTATCTTGGCACACGAATTGGACTTCACTATTGTTGATGTAGGGCGAGTTAGGATATTCGATTTTATAGGAGAGTATACGTGGATATGGATTGGTAAATGTAATTCCAAATCCATATGAATAAAAATATATAGATATAAACATATAGTCCTTGGAATTCTATTATGGAAAAAGTCGCTAAAGCACCTTCTAGTAATAATATAAGAAAAGAGAACCACGTCTACATATAGATAGTAGGATGGTGGAAGTATAGGAGAGTATCTCCTATGAGCATTAGAGCCAGAATTTAGATAATCTTATCAATATGTCAAGTCATTGTATGATTTCAAGAAGAAAGCATATATACATATATATATAGTTACTTCTATATAGGATTTGTAGAATGGCACTTTAATTTGATTTATTACATTCCACGTTACTGAGCACAATAAAGGGCATGAAGGGATAATATATCTATTTTTATCTGATAGGCAATGACATAATAGTTGCAGGCTTTTGCATCATGAGAGTTTCAAAGGATAACGTATTCACTTTGTGGGTTTTAATTAAAGTAGACTTTAAAGCTTAATTTAAAAAGGGTGGAGTTTAAATTAAGGTCAAGATAGTAAAATAATCCTAGAAGAAGTGGATTTTATACATATATGTGTGGTGGATATATATATATGGTGGACTCTATATAAATGGTAGATTTTATATAGATATGGTGGAAGTTATGTTATATTGAGGATTATATATATATATATATATATATATATATATATATATAGAGCGGTTCTATATATATAAAGAGTGGACGATTTAATAATATGAAATATCATGGCTCACATAACAAAGAGTTTATAAAGAAGACTTTATAAGTTTCACTCTATTTGAATGTATATACAAGGTGGAGGAATATGGGCATAGCCTATTGGTAATTGATGTAGATAGTTATGGGTGCAAAGATATATATCTATTGAGCTCATCCTTTTATACCATTGAGCTCATAAAGTCACATGAATAGTTTTAGGTATATTTATCCCATTGTCAGTAGGTTGTAAAATTGAATAATGCTTTAATCTTTAACTTTGGGGTTTAACTCAGGAATTGGAGAAAGATTGCAAGACATAATGCACTCTATCTGTTGCTATACAGGATACATTGTCTTTGCATTGATATAATTTATTTAAGTGCTAGAAAATGTGGACATGGAAATTGCTACATCTTGGATTTACCTTCAGGATAAGGTTAAGAAACTGGAAAAAAAAAAAGAAGAGTGAAGTACAAGTTATAAACCAGTTAGATAGTTGATCCAGTAATGGTGGAACATTGCATATTAAATAATGTAATGCAGACCCCTTACATTGAGTTATGAATGAATGGATGAAGGGGTAAATTAAAATTTTCTTGATGAATTACTTAAGGAAGAATATTCTTGTAAGAGTGGAAGAATGACTTCCTAATTATTTATTTCTAATAATTTATATTCTTTCATGGAAATAAAGTATAATTTCAAATTGGTATGTTTATGGGTTGCTTTTGTTAGAAAGCATGAAAGATTTATGAGTTTCTTTTGCTAGAAAAAAAAATAGAATGCTTTTATGCAATAGAAAAAAAAGGAATTCTTTTATGACTCAGGAAAAAGTTGAAATACTTTTATGATTTATGAAATCCTTTCCATTTTAAGCTGATGAGTCTTTGAAAAAAAAGGGGAAACAATGTCAAATTCAATTTTGGCATTAACAAGTATTGATATTGTAAATGTGATGAATTATAGAAATTACATTTATCACTAGAAAAGGAAACATGAATTCTCACTAAAAAAAAAAAAAAAAAAAAAAATTGGTGCAAATTTTATTAAAGTCAGAATTCTTGAGTCTTAAATTCAAAGACAGAGAAATGATGTGAAATCATACAGCTACAAACCGAGAGAAAAGAGGATGAGCTGTATTTTGGACTTGGGTGTGGGGGAAACCCATCAGTTCCAAAATTGTCCCCTTAAGTTTTGAACGAGTGGATACCATTTCATGTGAGAGGTAAGCATGGAATTGTAGAGATTATTAAGGAATCTAGTTGTTACTAATTAAATTGATTTGGTTAACAAAAAAAAAAAAAAAAAAAAACAATGAAAAAGGTACTAGAAGTACAACTATAAAATGAGAAAGGGTAAGCATAAACATGCATATGATGCAATTGTTTTCTTTCATTTATGTGTACTAATGAAAAAAGTTGAGAAATTGTTTAGACAAGTGTGTAACAGGAAATTGGGCACTCTGGAAACGAAGAGGAAAAAGGTGAAGATAAAGCACCTAGAAAATCCAGAAAAGCTGAGCTGAACCAAGTTGCGTGAGGAAAGAATCTCACTGAAAAACAAGAAAGGATAAGTAGTGTACCAAAAGTGCACTAAACTATTATGAACCTGAACGGTTTGATTTATAACTGAATGTCTTAAGTTAATTGCAGAATGTTGTTGTGAATTATCAATTATATGTACCTGATATTACTTACATTGGTATGAATTGTGGACAGAGAAACCAGAATAAAAGATCTTCCATACAGACTTCTTACAAAGAAGTAGGAAGAAAACCAACTGCATAAGGCATCAGTAAATAGAGTGGAGGCAGGAAAGTACTCTACTGGAAACTAATGGCTTATACATTAGCCCTACCATTGCTTATTAAATTTCCTGATATATTTCATGTCTCCTTGTTGGAAAAGAAAAGTTATAATTTTTGTACATGATGCTTCTCACATGAGTGATTTGAAATGTAGTCCAGGTGGAACCAGAAAAGGAATTTCCTTCCAGAGTCGCTTCAAAGATGGAAGCGAGAAGAAATGGAATTGCAAAAGTGAACAGTAGCTCGAGTAAAGGTGCAGTGGAGCACTTTACTGCTAAAAAGCTACATGGCACAGAGAAGCTCAGATGAGGGAAAAGCATTTGTAATTATGTTCAAAATCAACTAGTAGATAGTTGTCAACACCGAGGACGGTGTTTATTTTCAGAGGGGGAATATGTAACACCCCCAAGTTCTATGCTTTTCAAATGAGACATTTGAACATAAATCCAAAGGGGAGTGGACCCCAGTGGATGATCATTGTGTGGATATGGTTAATTTTGTAATTATGAAAAAAATAAAATAAAATATTATGTATGCACCATGACCTAAAAGAGAATTGAGATCACTTGCCAAAAATCCATGAGGATGGATAAGGCAACAAATCCCCAAAAAGCTTTCAAAAATCCTTGAAAGAAATTTATTTAGATTTAAGGATAAATCTAAATTTCCCCAATGAAGAGGAGTAGTTGGGAAGAGGTGAGAAAAGCTGGAAAAGCTGAGAAAGCTGCATGTGCTGTATGAAATCCCAGAGGTAAAGCCTAGGGCCAATGAAAAGAGTGCATCCCTGCCAGGTTCTACTTAATTAGAACATGTTTCGTTGCACAGAGCTGAATAAGCTAGAATGTGATGCACAGTGGTTGATCTCAGCCGAGTGTGATCTTCACTTTTAAAGTGAATCCCTGGGAGATAAAGAGGACTCAAGGGTTGGGAGGTCTGGCCGTGCAGAGGCAAATGCACAAATTGAGACATCTCAAGTCTCATATAATCATTCTGCTTTTATAGAAGTTTGCAGATGTGTTATAACTTTGGGCAAATCATGAAAATTTCATAATGTTGAAAGAAAGGTATTGGGAAATGTATGAATTTTATGTTGAGTCATAAGATGTCACCTAAGCCAAGGGATTAATGGTTCAGTAAATTATGTAATTGCAAATACAGCTATTGACAGTAGAGAGAAATGGTTGAGTGTAGAGATGAGTACATGGTAATAATGAGGGTTGGGATGATAGATCAATTGAGTAGCCAATATAATAACTATGTAAAGATATAGATGGCTAGCTTTTAAAGGAGTATTTAATTTCTGTGTGTATAAACAGAAGATATTAACAAACCCTTACCTAATCTACTTCAAATATCATGGAAAATATAGACCTTAAGAGACCTTAAAGTGACCTTATTCGGAGGAAGATGAATCCAGTTAGAAGATGAAAGTTAAGAAATTTAGAAAGAATTTCACAAGTGGAAAAATGGTTAGTAAATAATAATGTTAATCTCATATTGGTATATATATATACATAAATCCAAAAGGGGTTTGGGAGACGGACACGCATCCTCTGCTTCACTCTGGCCTAGGAAAGAATACTCAAGATCCTAAATTTTACAATTTCTGCCATTGCAAGAGAAACAGGGTTGTTGGTTCCTACTTTCTACTATTGATTACAGTGAATTCTGTGCCATAAGTATTGTTATGATAGAGTTAGCTGTTTGGTACTTGCTATTCATGGTTACTGTTTGGTTAACATTTCCAGTTTATACACACATAAATTAAATATTTCTTCAAGAGATAGCATGCTATACCTATCCATGGTTATCAGGTTTGTTATTCAATTTATCTGTCCTCTCTAACCTCATTACCGCCAGGTACTCATCCATGCAACCCAACCCTTAGTCTCTGCTACCATTAGCTTGGGTTTACCATTACATGAGCTACTTAACAATTAAGCAACCTATCATTTGCATAATGCATCATAGCATGACAATTCATAAGCTGCAAATGAACCATAACATCACAATTTATCAACTGCATAATGAACCATAACATCAAAATTTATCAACTGCATAATGAACCATAACATCAAAATTTATCAACTGCATAATGAACCATAACATCAAAAGTTCATAAACCATGGACATGTTTAATTCAACTTACAGAAATCTCCAAATTTATGCATGCACACCTCTACTATGACCAGTCCTCCCAACCTTAGAATCCTCTTTATCTCCCAGGATTCACCCCCGAGCAGAGATCCTCCCCAGAACAGACTAGCCTTAATCTGTTCTCGAGCAGCTTATTTAAGCTGTGCTTTCCCCAAGCCTGTTTCCAATTCTGCGTCCAGAATTTCAGGATGCTTTATTCCTGTTTAGCCTAGGCTTCCCATTCTGGGACTCTTTAAAGCTGCTTTAAGCTTTTCCTCAGCTTTTCCAGCTTTTTTTTCACCTCTTCCCAACTACTCCTCTTCATTGGGGAAATTTAGATTTTTCCTCAAAAATCTAAATTTGAAATAATTTCTTTCAAGGATTTTTGAAAGATTTGGGGAAAGTCTTTTTCCTTTTCCATTACCTCATGGATTAGGCATGTGATCTCACTTTCTCATCTGGTCATAGTGCATGCACAATATTTTCTTTATTTTTCATAATTAAGTATTTAACCATATCCACATAACAATTATCCATTGGGGTCCACTCCCCTATGGATGTATGTTCAAATGTCTAATTTGAAAAGCATAGAACTTGGGGGTGTTACATATTCCCCCTCTGAAAATAAACATCGTCCTCGGTGTTGACAGCTATCGACTTAGTTCATTTTGAACTTAATTATGAATGATGTTCCATCATTTTAGCTTCTTTGTTCCATGTATCTTTTCAGCAGTAAAGTGCTCCACTGCACCTTTACTCTAGCTACTGTTTGCTTTCGCAATTCCATTTCTTCTCGCTTTCATCTTTGAAGCGACTCTGGAAGGAAATTCCTCTTCTGTTTCCACCTGGACCACATTCCAATCAATCATGTGAGAAGCATCATGTACAAAATTTATAAATTTTCTTTTCCAACAAGGAGACATGAATTATATCAGGAAATTTAATAAGCAATGGTAGGGCTAATTTATAAGCCATTAGTTCCCAGCAGAGTACTCTCCTGCCTCCACTCTATTTACTGATGCCTTATGCAGTTGGTTTTCTTTCTACTTCTTTGCAAGAAGTCTGTATGGAAGATCTTTTATTCTGGTTTCTCTGTCCACAATTCATACCAAGGTAAGTAATATCAGATACATATAATTGATAATTCACAACAGCGCTCTGCATTTCAATAACTTAAAACATTCAGTTATTAATCAAACCGTTCAGGTTCATAATAGTTTAGTGCACTTTTAGTACACTACTTATCCTTTCTTGTTTTTCAGTGAGATTCTTTCCTCACGCAGCCTGGTTCAGTTCAGCTTTTTTGGATTTTCTAGGTGATTTATCTTCACCTTTTTCTTCTTTGTTTCCAGAGTGCCCAATTTCCTGTTACACACTTGGCTAAACAATTTCTTCCAACTTTTTCATTAGTACTCATAAAGGAAAGAAAACAATTGTATCATATGCATGGTTATGCTTACCCTTTCTCATTTTATAGTTGTACTTCTAGTATCTTTTCATTGTTTCTTTTGTTAGTTAATCAATTTAATTTGTAACAACTAGACTCATTAATAATCTCTACCATTCCATGCTTACCTCTCACATGAAATGGTATCCACTAGTTCAAACTTAAGTGAACAATTTTGGAACTGATGGGTTTCCCCCACACCCAAGTCCAAAATACAGCTCATCCTCTTTTCTCTCGGTTTGTAGCTGTATGATTTCTCATCATTTCTCTGTCTTTGAATTTAAGACTCAAGAATTTTAACTTAAAAAAAAATTTCACCACAAAATTTTATAGTGTGAATACATGTTTCCTTTTCTAGTGATGAATGAAATTTCTAAAATTCATCACATTCACAATTATCAATACTTGATAATGCCAAAAATAAATTTGACACAGTTTCCCCTTTTTCAAAGACTCATCAGCTTATATAGAATTAATTAAAATGGAAAAGATTTCATAAATCATAAAAGTATTCCAACTTTTTCCTGAGTCATAAAAGAATTCCTTCTTTTCTAATGCATAAAAGCATTCTATTTTTTTTTCTAACAAAAGCAACTCATAAATCTCTCATGCTTTTTTCTTTTTTTTTTTAAATCTATATTTGTTTTTTTTTTCCTTAAGAGAGAAATATCACTTCTCCATATTTTTTTCCAATTCTATTTCTCATTATCTCTAAACTCATAAATTATATCAACTTGAAAATATAATTTATTTTCATGAAAGAATATAAATTCTTTATAAATAAAATAATTAAGAAATCATTCTTCCACTATTACAAGAATATTCCTTCTTAAGTAAATCATCACGAAATTTCAATTTATCCCTTTATTCATTCATGCCTAATTCCATGTAATGGTTCCACAATTACTAACTCAACCATTTAAACTGTAACTAAACTTGTACTATTCTTTTCTTTTTATTAGCAGTATACATGCCTCTATTAAATATACATTGTCCCCCAACTTTTAACCTCAGTTCTAATTTTATACATCCATTTCTTAACCTTATCCTGAAGGTTAATTTTTCTATAGATATACATTCTTGCACACATAATTAATTATGCTCAATTCCACCATATTGTATATATATATTCCCATAAAGTGAAACATATAAAATTTCCTTTATAAAGCTTTTTTCTATATGAACCATTATATTTCATATCATTAAATTCTCCACTCTTTTTATATATATATAGAACCATTCTATATATATAATCCTCAATATAATATACAATTTTGGTAATTTAAATCCAATTTTATACCTATATATATATATATATATCTATATGAGTGTTGTCCTACCCACTCCAACCAATTCGGGGAATTTATTAGTCCACTTTACTAATCCAATATATATATTTTTATATATATATATTCGATATTCTACCCATAGATATCTAAAATGCCACTTTATTTAATCCAACATAGATATCAAGGTTTATTGATGATATATGGGGTATTTATGATATATAATCTTTTGCACATATTTTTAAAGCTTTGCCATATAACATCAATGATTAAACCATCACCTTATAGGTTTAACATATCCCACCTTACATTTGGTGAACCGATACTATATATATATATATATATATATATATATATTTTTTTGAATTTCAACAATAGTATTCATGCTGATTTCAACAATAGTTTTCTTTTTATACCTTCCTATAAGTCATACCTACATATATCAATACCACCTATGTTTCTTTTATCTATAGATATATATAAATCTCCTTGATAGCATCTCGAGTGCACATAGATAGATATATATATATATATATAACCTTTATATATATATATAAGTCACATATAAAAATTTAATTTATACTTTTTAAAGTTATATATATATACACTGCCATACCAATTTTCACCTATTTTCCAATACCCTTTTTTTTTTTTCTCTCCGGTGATTTACTTACTGGCAGAATGCAACATTTCCATCTACTTGTGTATGTTGCCATTCATATTATAGCAATATTCATTATACATTATAATTATACATCATACATTATATTTTTCCTTCTTATAATTATGGCAATATACATTATGCTATGGCACTATATTATTGTGGCAATGTTATTGGGTCACCTATATTACATATGTCTTTATGGCAATATACCAATTCCATATATATATTTATATAACCCATCTTTATATACCTTACACGTTATACAATTATAATTATATATTATAATTATAACTATAATTATACATTATATAATTATATAATCCATCTTTAGATTAATATATGGGTCTCTTATCAGGTAACACCCAATATACATTGTATAAACCATATTCATCTAAACCTTTAATGTATATATCATCTTTTATATAACCGATTTCGACTTATGTCCTCTTTTAATTACCGTATGGGTTGCACGTTTTGTTTTTTTTTTCTTTTAACCCATAGATATAGATATATCCATATGTCGGTATGGATTATTTAAAAGCGCTTATGTATACCTATACACGCGCGGCATGCCATATCCACTCACCACGTACAGGTTACCCTTTGGTGACGCATCTATCCATCCACCTTGGCACGGATAATAATTAGAGTGCTGTAAATTAACCCAACGCCGCGTTTATACACCCATATATCTAAGGTTGTATGCACATTCTCACTCATTAACCGCTAATGATTTCAGCGTTCAATTGTTTTTATTGCATCTACATAAATATAATTGTTCTTGTTGAGTAAACTGGGAATTATCGGTAACCGGTTTCCCTGCTCGTTCTTCATTTCCGATTCCGGATGTCTCATAGCATAACAGTGGTAAACAATTTACTTTGCCAAGGTAACTCCACCGCCGTGCATCCCAACCAATGCGCGTTGGCGAGCCTTACACTTTGAATGCAATTATCCTCACGACTGCTCAGCTCTACATTTTTTTTTTTTTTCTTGGTAAGTCTTAATTTATATACAGCGCCACACGTCTTATGCTTGTACACCTATATTTTTTTTCAGGACTCGTACTGGATGTTGATTCGCATTATACAGGTTTCGAGCTGGCTAATTGCCGTGAGAAATGGGGTTATAACGCTATAATTGTTTTCCTTTTTGCAGACCCCACAACTTACCGTGCGAGAAGGTTAGCTCGTGGCGGCGTACCCATTTCTTATCCGGCAAGAGTTTGAATTTTTTTGTCAGTTTCACTGTGCGCGTACTGTGAACCCTGAGCGGTGGCTTGATTTAGGTTTTTTCTCAGCCCTATGCGCCGACTATGTCAGGTTTCCTCTGAACCCCTTGAATACACTTGGTACCCTTTTCAAGGAGGCATCTTATCAATCTACCTCGGGATGTCCTAGGGTACTGGAGCAGTAAGACCTAGGGTTCGAGCGTTCGGTTAACATGCAAACTTTTGGGCCTCTCTATATTTACCATATGTTACGCGCTGCATTCCTGAGCAGGGGACTGAAGTTTATCTCGCGTCCGTTTATGATCACTGAAGGTAGTCGGGGTCTCGGATTATCACTGGATGCAGGGTTATAGTTCTTCACAGTAGCGTATTTTAGACCCAGTTATATGTTATTTTTCTTCATGTTTTTGCACCTCTGCTCGGCTGTAACCCTAATCGTTCAGCCCGTGAGCATGCGGGTTTAGCAACCTATCGTTACTTCAGGCAGTATGTATAGTATAGGCCTGAATCTTTGCAGACTGTTTCGGTTGGCTATAAATTTTGTTTCGAGGGTAGAGTCTGGGTTTCTCCATAACCAGATTCACCCGTCGTTACCCAATTCGTCCCATTGCTGCCCCGGTTGATGTTCTTGTTAGACTGTGAATAACATCAACGACGCAAGGGTGGGCTAAGCTTTTTAGTTTATTTATTTACCTTTGGTTATAGCATTGTGTGTGTCAGTTTGCTAGCAGGAATTCTTACAGTCTATTCGAAAAATAGGTTCCGTCGCTCGACTCACCCGATACCTACGACCTTACATGTGTTTATGGAACGTTTTCAATGTGTGAGTATCGACGGCGAAATCCGTCGCCCAGTCTACTGTTTCCATCGTTTTCTTTGGATAGTATGCATCATTAAGTCCTGCGAGGCCAGGGGGCCGATTTATGGTATCGGTTGCCCTCCTCACTCGACTAAAATTTACAGTTATTCCTCCTGTTGTTTTGAATGAGGAAAAGTATATTCTCCCGAGCGAATGGTCTGTTACGCTGGCCTGGGGAGATTGGATATTCCACTCTTGATCTATACCACGAGTATGTTCCAAACGATTTCATGCTTTTCTCACCCACCCACCTCCGAATCGTCGGCCATTTCTTGGGTTAAGTAGGCTTACAGTTTTGTTCGGTGCTTCCACCGTTTAAAATTGAAATATGCCGTAGTATCATTGGGGTTGTTGTTGATGGTGAGTTTACGTTTGGGCATTCTGTTTTATGGCCTTCATAACAACTATGTTTGAAATTCTCTGAAATTCCTCATATGATTCATGTAGTACTTTTCCCTTGATTGTTGAAACCGATAGCAACAAGAATTTGTACTCTCGCTCTTCGGCGCCTATGTTAACTTATCTCGTTTACTCCTATATGTCAATACATTGCAGGCAATTAACCACCGAGTTTTTATAATTTCTTTGGTTGCACTCTGCGTTTATTATTGTTCCTCGTGCTTTCAATTTAAGTTTCGTTAATTTCCCTTTTGGGGACTATAGCTCTATTACATAACTATAGCCACGGTCATAACTATATGACTTGTTTTTTTTTTCTTTTGATATTAAAAGACTTAATGGAGTCTGCTCTTGACCTTTATTAGCCTATATATATTCATTCAATATATATATATACTTCAGAGAGTCATTCATTCGCCACTACTCGTACATATCCACATACACCCATTCCACGTATACTCTGTTAAAATTTATAACATGTTACTCTAATTTGTCATATAACTTGTTATTCTGGTTATTTAACATTCGCTTCTGCTAAATAATAGTATTCCAGAATTTTAATTTATATTTAACCAGGGTATATGTTAGAACAGAGTATAATATTTAACATTCCAGAATAATAAATTAAATAACCAGAATTTAAGTATAACATGGAATAATATTTAATTCTTGACTATGATGCTTAGTTCCAGAATTTGAAATGAATTTCACAGCATAATAGGCTATATCAATGCTATGATTTGTATATTCATTAAGTAGAATAGAACTTCTTTTAAAAAGCTCGAAAATGTTGGCATGCCTAATTTGCCTCTTTTAATTTTCCTTTATAACTCAAAGTCTACTAATATAGTTTTCCACCTAAATATGAGCATAAAATTTCACCATTGTACCTATATATGGTGTAAGGTAATATTCAATTTTCCTACATAACTTCGAGTGTCAACATTCATGGTATTTACTTCCAGCTGTTTATATTTATACCATGTACTTTATGTTTATAGTGAAAGACTAAAGATGCTAGAAAAATCCTACATAATTTTTCTGAATGCTATCATACTACTGTGGAGTAGAATTTACTTTTTTATCTAGAAACATGTTAAATTCATGTTCTAATGTATTTTCTTGCTCTACCACCATTCTGCTACAATATTCTCTATTATACTTATGAGCATAGAATATCAGCTAGTGGCTACATAAGATAAGAAAACTTATGTACTGAAAATGTTCTTCCTCTAGCACAAATTTCAAAGTTTGTAGTATAACGCTTTTATATTTAAAGGAGACAAAGCGATAACTAATCATCTATCGAGGCTAAGTAGAAGAGCATCATCCCCCTTCATACTCTTAACTCTTAGAAGTTCCTTTTTCTCTTTGTATGTTCTACCCATACTAAAGATCTTACCCTCATAATTGTAAGATTTCTAGTGAGGGTTTAAATTATGGTAAACTTACAGATTTATTTATATATATATATATATTTTTTTTTTTCTTTCCCATCACGGATATATATATAGTCCGAGTATCGAAATACTCTTTTTCTGCAAGCTATTAGTTTTTCCAGTTTTAAACCTATTATAGGTTTAACCATTCTGGTATATGAGTCTACTCATATTACTCCCATATCACTGTTTTTACTCATCAAAATCTGTTACATGTATACCTGAAAGTATACCTGAAAGCAAGATATTTATATACTTGAAGTAATATTTTTAATATTCAAAATTTTTTATACCAGTTAACCATTCCTTTGTGAGCACATATCTTGCCCAATTTTTGAACTATGCTCCGATACCATTTGTCACGTCTCCCAAACCCCCCCTTTTTTTTTTTTTTTTTGATCTACATACACCCTGATTGGGGAAAGACAACTGAACCTGTGATGAGTGCTACCCATATGACATAACTCACTTACAACTATAACAACTATAGTTTTTATACTGAATCACTTACAAGTGCAGACGGTTATCTGGGGTTTAGATTCTTTTCATTCCTTATAGACAGCCTTATATATCTACATATATTACCTTGTAATTTATGTGGTTTTCTGTTCAGAGTTGTGTCCAGCTTCTGGATGATCACTAGGCCCCTACTCAAACTTCCCAGTTTGCAGGCCTGATAACATTTTTAATACCTTAAAGTTTCCTCATCGAGGTAGAAATGTATGTCTCCTCGCATACATCTATCCCTATGCAGTTAACCACCATTGCTCCAACTACGTTCCCAGTAGTTTCTATGGATGGTAACCAGAGGCTATGTTAATGGTATTTTTACCCATGCTTATAATTTTTCCTGACACAAACTTTTTTCACACAATAGATTTTGCAATAGGCTTTTCCCCTTATTTTTCTGTTATAACCGTTCAACAGGGGTGACACTATGGTACAGATTCAACTGTCCCATGAGAAAACTAGGAAACAGATCCTCTTGCTTCACTCCAAGTGGAGGTAAAGAATACTGAAGATCCTAAATTTTACAATTTCTTGCCATTGCAACATAGCTGAGGGTTGTTGGTTCCTACTTTCTACTATTGATTACAGTGAATTCTGTGCCATAAGTATTGTTATGATAGAGTTAGCTGTTTGGTACTTTCTATTCATGGTTACTGTTTGGTTAACATTTCCAGTTTATACACACAGAAATTAAATATTTCTTCAAGAGATAGCATGCTATACCTATCCATGGTTATCAGGTTTGTTATTCAATTTATCTGTCCTCTCTAACCTCATTACCGCCAGGTACTCATCCATGCAACCCAACCCTTAGTCTCTGCTACCATTAGCTTGGGTTTACCATTACATGAGCTACTTAACAATTAAGCAACCTATCATTTGCATAATGCATCATAAAGATGATGAAACCATAAGCTTCAAATGAACCATAAATATCACAATTCTTTATCAACTGTGATAATGAACCATAACACTAAATTATCGTATCCGTGATAATGAACCATAATATCACAATTTCATATAACAGGGATATGTTTAATACAGACTTACAGAAATCTCCAAATTTATGCATGCACACCTCTACTATGACCAGTCCTCCCAACCTTAGAGTTCGTTTATCTCCAGAACTCACCCCCGAGCTGAGATCCTCCAAGAACAGACTAACCTCAATCTGTTCTGGAGTAGCTTATTTAAGCTATGATTTCCCCAAAGCCTGTTTCCAATTCTGCGTCCAGAATTTCAGGATGCTTTATTCCTGTTTAGCCTAGGCTTCCCACTTTGGGACTCTTTAAAGCTGCTTTAAGCTTTTCCTCAGCTTTTCCAGCTTTTCTCACCTCTTCCCAACTACTCCTCTTCATTGGGGAAATTTAGATTTTTCCTCAAAAATCTAAATTAGAAATAATTTCTTTCAAGGATTTTTGAAAGATTTGGGGAAAGTCTTTTTCCTTTTCCATTACCTCATGGATTAGGCATGTGATCTCACTTTCTCATCTGGTCATAGTGCATGCACAATATTTTATTTATTTTTTCATAATTAAGTATTTAACCATATCCATGTTTTTGGTCAATTTATCCATTTGGGTCCATTTCTATGGATGTATGTTCCCAGCTGTCTAATTTGAAAAGCATGCAGAAGCTGTAAGCAATATTATTTTATAGAACAGAAGTAGATTTGAAACTAAATCATCACATTCTCTTGTGGAGATAAGTATCTTTAGATTTAAACCAGTTGTGGTTTAGAATATCTATAATATTCTACTCTACATATTGATACTCTACAAAAATGCATAAGGCCAAGGGTATAACCCCTTATGGCTCATTCTGGTAAATGTAGAACTGATATCAAATCTATAACAAAATAAATAATTGTTTTATATGTAGCCAATTCATACTGATTCAAGTAGATGAAAAATTTCATTAAAGACATACCATTCATGCAGTAGACCAACCTCCCAACCGTAGAGTTCTGTTTTCCTCCTAGAACTCACCCCCGAGCTGAGACCACCTCCACCACAGATCAACCCCTTGATCTGCTTAGGAGCAGCTTATTTAAGCTATTTTCCCCAAGCCTGTTTCTAATTCTGCGTCCAGAATAGTAGGATGCTTTTCTTCCTGTTTGCCTAGGCTTCCCATTCTTGGGATTCTTTAAAGCTGATTTATGCTTTTCCTCAGCTTTTCCAGCTTTTCACCTCTTCCCAACTACTTTCCTCATCATTGGGGAAATTTAGATTTTTTCCTCAAATCTAAATTAGAAATAATTCCTTCCAAGGATTTCTGAAGGATTTTAGGGGAATACTTGCCTTATCCATCCTCATGGATTTAGCAAATGGTCTCTAAATCTCATTCTTGGTCTATATGCACATCAGAAATTTTATTTATTTCTTCAACTAAAATATTGAATTACATCCATATTTTATTTATCCTTTGGGGTCCACTCCCCTTAGGACTAAAGTTCAAATGTCAAACTTCAAAATTTCAACACATAAATTGGGGGTGTTACATATTCCCCCTCTAAAAATAAACACCATCCTCGGTGTTGTTATTCAACTACTAGAATTCAATTAAACAAAAATGGATAGTGTTCCATCATTGCATCTTCCTTTTCCCAGGTGGCTTCTTCAGCAGTAAAGTGCTTCCACTCCAAGAATGCTCATGCACACCATATGTGCCTCTTGTATGCCATATGTCTATTTTATCTATTCTTGCATAAAATTTTCAACATTATTTCATCCAAAATGCTTGGACATGATTAAGTCATTGGGGAATGCCACATATTCGTCTCTACCGTAACACTACGATAGGTTGTTTTTGTAGCTCTGCGAAATGGCTCTGTAGTTGAACCAATATGAAAAACATAACTAGAAGTGCTCTTATGATCATCTACACTTCCAGCCCAATCACTGTCAGTGTATCCAACTAAATCTGAATATTTTGAAGCAGTATATAAAATACCAAACCTCTTAGTTCCTTTTACATACCTCAGAATTCTTTTTGCTGCCTGCCAATGTGCATCCTTTGGCTTCTCCATGAATCTAGAAATTTAAATAACAGCATGCATTATGTCTAGCCTAGTTGCAGTCAAATACATGAGGCTACCAACTATGCTCTTGTACAAACTAGGATCAAAATTCTTGCTGCTGTCCTCTCTACTGATTTTTAATCCCATCACTGTGGCAGTGATTGTTGCTTTTCTTTCCTGCATGTTAAATCTTTCAAGCACCTCATTCACATACTTTGCCTGTGAGATAAAAATCCCATTTTCATCTTGTTCTACTTCTATTCCTAAGAATTATCTCAACAAACCCATGTCAGTCATTTCAAATTCTTCTTTTATGACTGTTTTAAAATTTTCAATAAGGTAATCATCATTATCTGTGAAAATAACATCATCAACATATAAAACAACAATAAATATTTTTCCATATTTTTCTTTGATATAGAGGGTGGGTTCTCCCTCACACTTTTCAAATCCATTTTCTAGTAGATATGAATCTATCCTACTGTACCACGCTCTTGGCGCTTGCTTCAACCCATAAATAGCTTTCTTCAACTTACATACTTTGTTCTCTTGTCCTTTCTTTTCATAACCGAGAGGTTATTCAATGTAAACCTCTTCCATTAACACTCCATTTAAGAATGCTGACTTCACATCCATTTGGTAAAATTTTCACTTGTTTTGTGCTGCTATGGATAGCACTGCTCTCACGGTTTCCGTTCTGGCAACCGGTGCGAAAGTTTCTTCATAATCTATCCCATGCTTCTGCTTATATCCCTTGACAACAAATCTGGCCTTGTGTCTCTCTATTTTTTCTTCACCATTACTCTTGGTCTTGTAGACCCATTTTACTCCAATAACATCTTTACCTTTTGGGAGTTCAACCAAATCCCAAGTCTTGCTCCTTTCTATGGCATTAAGCTCCTTATCCATAGCTTCTATCCATTTGTTATCTTTAATAACATCCTCAAAATGAATAGGGTCATCAACATTACAATATAAAGCAAACAAAGAATTTATACCTTCATTTGTTGCCTCTTGCTCATAAATGTCTTTCAAATTTCTGAACTTCTTACCTCTTTCATTAGGTGTACAAATGCTTGAAGAAGCACTTGAATTTCCTCCTTGTGGTGTGTTTGGAGAAGCAATTTCATTTCTCCTCAAGGGTGTGCATTTCCGCCCTTGTGTTGGTGCTGCTGTTTGGGGATGTATTTTAGCGAACTCATCATCATTTTCATCATGAGATAAACAGTGTTTAACATTCACTATTTTCTCTATGCTTCCATCCCAAGCTTCCTCTTCAACGAACTGAATATCTCTGCTCACAATAGACTTCTTGGTTGATGGGTTATACAACCTATAGGCCTTTGATTCCTCACTGTATCCAATGAAAATACATTGCTCCCCCTTGTTGTCCAACTTCTTTCTTAGCTGATCTAGTACGTGTGCATAAGCCACACATCTAAAAACCTTCTTGTGTGTGACACCTTGCTTTGTGCCACTCCATGCCTCTTCCGGCACTTTGTTCATAACTGCTTTTGTAGGGCATATATTTAGAATGTACACTGCACAATGTATAGCTTCAGCCCAATAATCATTAGGAAAATGCTTTGCCTTTAACATACTCCTTTCCATGTCCATTATGGTTCTATTCTTCCTTTCAGCTACTCCATTTTGCTGCGGAGTATATCTTGTTGTAAATTGTTTGTGTATCCCTTCTTCTCTACAAAAACGTAGAAAATCTTTAGAGATATACTCACCTCTTCTATCAGTCCTTAGGAATTTTATATGCAGCCCACTTTGGTTTTCAACAAGTGCTTTCAAATTTCGAAATTTTTCAAACACTTCACTTTTGTTTTTAAAAAATTAAACCCAAGTTTTTCTTGTAAAATCATCTATGAATGTTAGCACATAGTGGCTACTAGAAAGTGATGGAGTTTGCATCGGTCCACACACATCTGAGTGGAAAATTTCTAAGGTTGCTTTTTTCCTTATGCTTTTCCCGGAAGGAAAACTTTCTCTGTGTTGTTTCCCCAAGATACAACCTTCACAAAGGCTATCCGGTTTCTCTATCAATGGTAGACCTCTTACCATTCCTTTTCTATTCAACGAATTAAGACCTCCAAAGTTGAGATGTCCAAATCTCAAGTGTCATAGCCAATTTTCATCTTTTGGTTCACTTTGGATAGCCTCTTGTACCACTGCTGCTTTCTTTTCTTCATTCTTCAAATCCGCTCTCATTCTAAGAGGGAACATCCTGTTCCTTGTCATCTTCATTTCAGCAATACACTGTTTGCTGGGTGGTTTTTCCATGATGGTACAAACATCATCCTAAAAGAAAACATTATACCCCTTATGGGAAAGATGTCCAACACTTAAGTGGTTACACTTCATTCCTGGAACATAATACACATTTTCTATGGTTTTCTTTGCACCTTTCCTTGTTAAAACATTTACAATTCCTTTTCCCATAACATAAACCTTGCTATCAGTTCCTAGTGTGACTTGTGACTTCACACTCTCATCTAACATAGAAAACATTGCTATATTTCCTGTCATATAGTTACTCCAACCAGAGTCTAGAAACCATAAATACTCATTCTTTTCTTCAGCCATATTACAAGCTAAAAGCAAATTATTTTGTTGGCTCGTATTTTCTCTAGTGAAATTTGCACTAGTTCTACTTCCCATATCATGCTTCTTCTTTCTACATTCATTAGCATAATGACCATATTTTTTACAATAGTGACATTGGACATTGGATTTATCATACCTTTGTCCTTGTGCATTCTTCTGGCCACTCTGTTGGCTGTTGTCTTGGCCGTGGCTGTGATTTTGACTGTTGCACCTTCCATGTGAATGTGAAGGGCTGTCTCTTCCACCTCTATTTTGGCTTCTGCCTCTTCCTCTTGCTCTTGTGATAGACATCTGGGTCTTAAAGGCATGCTCAAGAGATGAGTTTTCACTCCTACCCAATATCTGTTCATGAGTCATCAGTGAAGCATGTAGCTCATCCACTGAAAAATTTGTGAGATCCTTAGTCTCCTCTATGGTGGTGACAATCACATCGAATCTTGAGGGTAAAATTCTCAAGAGTTTTTCAACAATCCTCTTGTCTTCAAGAGTCTCTCCATGAGATCTTATTTTTGTGACCATTCCAATCACATGAGTGAAGAATGAGTCAATAGTATCTAACTCTTTCATACAGAGAGTCTCAAAGTCTCTCCTCAACAACTGAAGTTTTGTTGTCTTCACTTTTTCCATGCCTTGATAGGTTGTCTTGAGAGTTTCCCATGCTTCTCTGGATCTCTTAGCTGCTGCTATCCTTGGAAACACACTCTCATGCACTGCTTGATATAATAAGAAAAGGGATTTGGAGTCTTTCTTCTTATTGCTCTTCAATATCTCCCTTCCTGCCTGAGTTAAAACATAAAGCTCTTCTTCATTTGTTGGCTCTTCAAAGCCATCTTCTACAAATTCCCATAACTTTTGGGAGACAAATAAAGCTCTCATAGTTATTGACCAGTAGTCGTAATTTTTCCCATTAAACATTGGGAGATGGATATTTCCCATACCCATACCAGTGCTGGCTCCAGCCATTCTGCACTCTTAACTATGATTAAAAAACACTTGACTTTGTATTTAAAATTAACTGACTTTTCTGCAATAGTAACACTAAAACTGTATAGAGAAATACCTTTGGATTCTTTTGGCTGAGTCTTCACACTGCTGGAGAAGCTGCTGCAATAAAGAACTCCTTTCCTTCAGCTTCTTTGACCTTCAAAGAGCGTGGACTAGCTCCGATATCATGTTGGAATGTTTGAGAATTCCAAAACAATAAATAGAGAATAAAACTCCCCTCTTTAACACAGAGAAAATATTAAAATTTCATTCACAGTGACAGAATTTCAACTCAAAAAAAAACTTCTATTCCATAAAAAAATTGATACAAATTCTTCCTCAATACAGAGGGATTACAAAAATAATTTGTCTATTGCAAACAAAGTGAAAAACTATTAATCTGTCATTCACTAAATAACACTCTGTCTCTCTAAAAAATACACTGCTATATATACTGTTTTTTCCGTAAAACACTCTGCTGTGTTTTTCACCTTTCGCACTACTAAGCATACACTTCTATTCTGTGTAATAATAATAAAAATTACAACACTCTCTCTGTTTTAATCCTCACGACATTCACTTTTATATAAAACATTACATAATATATATATTATAAATATCATATATTAATAATATATATTTAACCAAATTTAAAAATTAAGCTTACTGTCCTAACAAAACATTTACTGAGCGTAAAAAATTGAAAAAAAACTTACGTGCTTGAATATAAAATTAATTTCAAACTATATCAAGGTTAAAAATATAACTTTATTTCCCTTTTGTTTCTTTTCATTTATATATTCCAAGGGCCTCGTGGAGTTCATCCTCCCCAGCTCTCATACCCCCGTGGAATGACTTTGTTAGTGTAAAGTGTGGGCCCAGCTGAGTATAACGTCAGCTGCTCCAGTGGTCTCCACTCCTCCAACTGCTCCAGCTATGCTGCCCTTCCGAAATATTTCCCCCTCAACAATGAATTCGTTTGGTGGGATTTTAATGTGGTTGTTGCTGCTAATAAGAATTTATTTTCCGCCGCTTCTGCATTCAATTCGCAGCTGTTTAAATTCACATCTGCCTTAACTTTGCCGTTCTGTTGTCTCTTCATTCCTTTCCAATTAATTCTGCTCTCTGTTGAGTTATGTGGGCAGTTGGAAATTAAATTCCAACACAATGCACCAAAAGGAAAGTATTTGAATACATAAATAATATGCATATTGAGGTTACTAAATAAAAAGAATGGATATGTCCCTGGTTTCGTAATTCTTTAAGATAGCAGGTGCGATCGATTATGGATAAAAAAATTGTGCAATTTGCATTCATGGCAGCTTTGTGCAATTTTCATTCATGGCAGTTTTTGTGGTTGTGCTTTGCATGTGACTGCTTGATTCTCAATTAACTACATGACGGGGACTGGACTACACCATTACTTTTCTTTAGCAGCTGCTACCTGCACTTTCAGGCTCTTACTGCTCTTGATTTTGAATTGCATTGCTACCGATTTGATTACCAGGTAGAATATATATACTCTCCAGTGCTGGAGAATTCCTTGCATATTTCTGAAAAATTGTGAAGCGAAGTTGGAATGGCCTATCTCATTCTTTCTGCCGAGTTCGCCAAGAGCATCTCAATCTACAACTAAATAATATGTTGTTTAATAAGGATCAATCACTAGTGCTATGTCTACCTCTATCTATGTGTGAAATTGGAGCCTAAGCTGATGGAGCCGTCAATTCATTAAGTATCAATAATGCCCAAAAGAAAATAAGATAATGTGTTTTCTATTTTGATTTATTGTTTTGAAATTTTGATGTTGTGAACAATTATGCAAACTAGTAAATGGAAATTGAATTGATACTCACATATCTATGATTATTAAGTATCAATAATGCCATAAAAACTAAGATAATGTGTGTCCTATTTTGATTTATTGTTTTGAAATTTTGATGCTGTGAACAATTATTATGATTATTAAGTATCAATAATGCCCCAAAAAAAGTTGAGATAACGTGTTTCCTATTTTCATTTATTGTTTTGAAATTTTGATGCTGTGAACAATTATGTAAAATAGTAAATGGAAATTGAATTGACACTCGCATATCTATGATTGACTTGCATCTTTATCTAGCTATTTTGTAAACTAGATAAATTATCTACGTAACATCGAAAAAAGAATGACTAACATAACGACTAACCTATGATCAAGGAGTTATACGCGATGAATTATTATTTTTATGCACATGTCATTTTTATGTACAAGTGTCTCTGATGATGAATTGAATTGGTTTAAACAGGTCTCAACAAAGAGATGCAGCCAGTTGCAACAACATGTAAAACACACCATGAAGTTGGGGATTAACCACTGTCACAAATCTCTAACATGCGCAGCGGCTGTGACAAATGGCTAACATGCCCACAACATGCTTGCTATTTGGTTTCAAGTTTACTCAACATACGTATCACATATGTTTCACTTTATCTTAAACAGTAAATGCTAAGAACTAGTGATAGCATTAGTCCCAATTTTAAGTTAATGCATCTTATGGGTAGACATTGCAGGAAATAGTGAATACTTGAGGAAAAACGAATAAGGACCCAATAAAGTTTCCAAGACACCGTCGTTTCCTTCCTAAAAACCACTGGAACGAATTTTATAACCAGAATGAACGTAAAAGCCTCCTCAAAAAATCAAATATTGAAAAAACTTACAAGTCAAAACCTGTGCTGCGAGCTGTCGAGCTTGCGGACGTCTCTGAGAACAATATTCATCGTGGTTTTCCTGTGGCTCTGAGAACAGTTTTCATGGCCATTCATCGAGCTATCAAGAAAATGAAATAATATCCTGAGTTTTAGTAAAAATAATATCTACAAGAAGAGAGAAAAACTTTCATATGTTCTTCAAAGCCCCGTTAAGCAGTGAATTACACAGGCACCACAAATTACTCAGGCGCCACATGCCACATATTTTCGAAAACAAGTGTCTGGCATGCATACAATGAAATTGCAAACAAACAATGAAATCAAATCGCATGCATACAATGAAATCGCGATGCAAATATATGTTTTCAATTTTAAACATAAAATGTTAACTATTAATGTTAGCATTAGGGAAGTAAATCCCAAACTATATGTATTACTTTAGACTTATACTAATTTTTCTTACATTTGGCCTCGATATGACGCTAAAGAAGACTCTAAAATTTTTATTGATTGAAATAAAGGGGAGTAAAAATTATTGAAGAAATAAAAGGTGATTTAACACTTTATAAAATATATGTCCACAACATTAGGTTAATTAGTTTTGGTTTCCATGTAAAATTAATAAAACCTAAGAAAACCGATTACAAGAGTCGTTGCAGCCTGAAGGGCCAAGGGACTAATAATAAGTAATTAAATTACTGCACTACTTTAGATCGTGTAAAATATTTGACTAAGCGTTTAATATAATTAACTTTCCATAATGAAACAATTTTAATTTTGATCAATGTACACTTTCCAACTCAGTCCAATTAAGAGCAACCCCGGACCGATTTATGCGGACAAGTCTTATGGAAGGTGAAGTAAGCCCAATGAGAAATGTTCATCCTCAGATATTCAATCACTGTGCTGTGAATACATGTTATGTTATTTTTCCACACGTTTAAAGCTCTCAACCTAAAATGATTATAGATTCGAAATTATTTTGGAAGGAAAGTCACTTAAACACACACAATTAACTTCATAACTATATATATATCATATAAGGATTTGTTCCTTATAAACATATTACTGTCCAGAAAAGGTACATAGACAGCTTATAAACATATTACTATCGATGGATAATAAGACTGGTAAAAATAGAACAATCCTTTCATTTTCTATCCAATCCATTTCAGGATCTCTTGTTGCATCCAAGATCTCTTGCCGTTTCTTTAACGACCACTGCTGCTAAGTGTTATTGATATAAGCATGAGGATCCTCATCGATACCTTCTACGTCAGGAGTCGAAATTTTATTTGTGGTGAGGAAGACGTCCTCTAAGTCTTTCTCCTACTCCTGTTTTTCTTCGAATGCCCACTGTTGTCACATCTTTATGATGTAACCATCCACTGACTTATCGATATCATCAATTGGAATATATGTAGTGTAGGTAAGGTATTCGCTGCAATGGTGAATGGTGAAATGAAAAAAACCGAGGAAGCCGTGGGAGCAACATATCCAGAACGCAACACGAAGTGAGTAGTGTTGAAATATTACTTTCAACCACTACACTGTACAATGAGCCACCTTCCAAAATTGTTTTCAAAATCAGTGACAGTAGTAGTAGCTTTCATTTTCTTTCGCCAGGTTTTTGTGTTCAGTCGCTTGACATTTTTTTGATCAGTCAAACGTTAATGCGGCACCAGTATTTCAGTTCAGAACAGAGAGTTATTTTTGCAAAAAACAGAGCTTTGCGTTTAAAAAGAAAAACAAGGTTTGTATTTAAAGGACACAATATTCATTCTTTATGTACGTGGGGGTTTTTGTGGTCCCACGACCACGTCAACAGTCCGCAGGTGCAATGGTCCGTAGCTGAGGAAACTTTCACACCGGTTGCTAGAATGGAAACCATGAGAGCAGTGTTGTCCATAGCAGCACAAAACAAGTGGAAAGTTTACCAAATGGACGTGAAGTCAGCATTCCTAAATGGGGTGTTAATGGAAGAGGTTTACATTGAACAACCTCTCAGCTATGAAAAGAAAGGCCAAGAGCACAAAGTGTGCAAGTTGAAGAAAGCTTTTTATGGGCTGAAGCAAGCGCCAAGAGCGTGGTACAGTAGGATAGATTCCTATCTACTGGAAAATGGATTTAAAAGTGAGGGGAAACCCACCGTCTACATCAAAGAAAAAGATGGTAAAATTTTGATTGTGGTTTTATATGTTGATGATGTTATTTTCACAGGTAATGATGATTACCTTATTGAAAATTTTAAAACAGTCATGAAAGAAGAATTTGAAATGACTGAGATGGGTTTGTTGAAATACTTCTTAGGAATAGAAGTAGAAGAAGATGAAAATGAGAATTTTATCTCACAGGATAGATATGTTCATGAAGTGCTAGAAAGATTTAATATGCAGGAGAGAAAAGCGGCAATTACTCCCACAGTGATGGGATTAAAACTCAGTGGAAAGGACAGCAACAAGGATTTTGATCCTTGCCTGTACAAGAGCATAGTTGGCAGCCTCATGAATTTGACTGCAAATAGGCTCGACATAATGCATGTTATTAGTTTGATTTCCAGATTCATGGAGAAGCCAAAGGATGCACATTGGCAAGTAGCAAAGAGAATTCTAAGGTATGTCGAAGGTACCAAAAGGTATGGCATTTTATATACTGCTTCAGAATGTTCAGATTTAATTTGATACACTGACAATGATTGGGCTAGAAGTGTAGATGATTGGAAGAGCACTTTTAGTTATGTTTTTCACATGGGTTCAGGAGCCATTTCATGGGCTTCTAAAAAGCAGCCCGTTGTAGCATTGTCTACAACAGAGGCAAAATATGTGACAACTATGGAAGCAGCGTGTCAAGAAATTTGGATGAGGAGGATGTTGAGAAATTTAGGCCAAGAGCAGAAAAAAGGAATAATGATTTATTGTGAGAATAGCTCAGCTATTTCATTATCGAAGAATTCTGTGTTTCATAAGAGAACGAAACACATTGACACAAAATTTCATTACATCAGAGAATTGGTAAATAACGGAGAAATTGTTTTGGAACACTACAGAACACAAGAGCAGTTTGCAGACATTCTGACTAAGCCATTGGGATAGAAGAGTTTCAAATTTTTGAGAAAATTCCTGGGTATGACTGATAACCTAGCAGTTGAAAGTAAGGGGGAGTGTTGAAATATTACTTTCAACCGCTACACTGTGCAATGAACCGCCTTCCAAAATTGTTTTCAAAATCACTGAGAGTAGTAGCAGCTTTCATTTTCCTTCTCCAGGTTTTTGTACTCAGCCACTTGCCATTTTGTTGACCAGTCAAATATTAATGTGGTGCCAGTCTTTCAGTTTAGAATAGAGAGTTATTTCTAGAAAATCAAAGCTTTTTGTTTCAAAAGAAAAACAGGGTTTGTATTTAAAGGACACAGTATTCATCCTTTGTGTACACAGGAGTTTTTGTGGTCCCACGACAACCTCAACAGTCCGCAGGTGCAGTGGTCCCCGCAGCCAGTCAGCAAACCACGTGGTGGAGTATGATTTGAGCGGATCTTTGTTTGGGCCGTTCGCGTAGTTGAAGTTTCGGACCCAAAAGATTTATGAGGCAGATTGGATTGGAATTTCGAGTCACATTTGGGCTGACATCAGCAGGCCCAAAACGGACCCAATACGCTTTACAGGGCAGGTTTAATTTGGATTTCTGGTCACAAAGACCCTGACGTCAGCGGGCTCTTTTGCAACCCAAAATCATTATGAAGTAAGGTTTAATTATTGTTCGAAGTCTGGGGTCTAAGTTTTATTAAGGTTTGCGCATTTTATTATGTGGGCCTCGACATAGTCTTATGTCTTAATTTTAGTTTTTTTTTTTTGGTTATTAAAGGTAAGAGGCCCGTGAGGCAAAGTAGGAAACGTAAGCTTTTTATGTATATGCACAGTAGTGCGAATTGTAAAAACACACAACAGTGTTAATTTTACAGAGACAGAGTATTGTTTTAAAAACACCCAGCAGTGTGTTGTTTTTCATAGAAAGACAAATAGTGAGTTTTTTTTTTGCTCCACTGCGTTTGCAGTAGTCTTATTTTGTTATTCATTCTATTGAGGAAGAAGCATTGTAATATTTTTTTTGAAGGAATAGAAGTTTTGTTTTCAAGTGGAAACTCTGTCTCCTGTCGAGAATTTTTAATTTCTCTGTGTTAAAAGAGGAGAGTATTGCTCTCTCCATTGTTGTTTTGGAATTTTCAAATATTCCAACAAGTAGAAAATGATGGCACATCATAAAATTGCGCGGAGGAGGAAATGTAATAAGGTGGTGCGTGTCTATTGAGCTTGAATTTGTGTGTTAGTATATTGTTACTCCTTGTCTTAGTACTTATACTATTTTTGTATCTTGAGCTCGAATATGTTTTGGTATATTGCTACTCTTGTCTTCGTAATTTTTCTATTTTCGTATCGTTAGTATTTTTTTCATGCTATGTTAAGTTTAAGCAACTCAAAAATGTGTTATTCCTCATTGTCGGTAGTATTTTAGGTTTCAACTTCAACGTAATTTTAAGCTCATACCCCATCTTTTCTTCAAAATGAGGTTTAGCAATCGAACCTTCTGCAGCTTTCCAAAGGTTCCCACGGACTACTTTGCCAAGGTCATCTTACCACTCATGGATGAGAGTAGAAGATGCTTCTCATGCTGAAACCGGCCGGAATAGTTATTTTAACCCACACCGGTTCCCTAATAATGAGGAGGAGGTACCAAGCATTGAAGAAAGTTATATTTAACATTTTATAAAATTTAGTTTTATATTATTGATAATGAAATCTAACATTATATTTTATATTTAAAATATTTTGTAAATCTAACATTATACTTTATAAAATTTAGTTTTATATTAATGATAATGAAATTTAACATTATATTTTATATTTTATTTAACATTATATTTTGTAATTTAAAATATTTTAAATTTTTTAGATTTAAAAAAAAAATATGGTTTGTCAAGTTAAAAACTGCTAATATTTAATTACTATTTCTTTAATTTTTTTTTTTTCCAAATTGATAGAAATTTTAATTGGAATTTAGCTTTGAATTTTGACACGCATTTCGAAAAGATAAATTCTTCTTGAAATTAAATTTAAATGCTTATTGAAATTTCTAAAAATAAGGATTTGTCTAATAGAAATAAAATAAACTAATTTGATTTTTCTACTCATTTTCCTTACTAATATAAAAACAATTTATTAAAATATATTTTGAAATACAAAGGCAATACAAATTCTTTATTTTGAGTATTTTGTATAAAATTTTGAACCTTTGTAATAAATTAGATACGTTTTACATATCAATGAATGTCTCTACATGTAATCATTGTATTCTTTATTGGATTATTTAAATGAATATATTGTTGGGAAGATTAGGGGGGAGGGGGGGTGAATCAATATTTAGAGGTTGGAAAAAATACAGGGGGGAGGAGGGGTGAATCAATATTTAGAGGTTGCTGAAAACTTTTAATTTTTCTTTACTAAATTCCATATGTGACACTAGTGAACCCAACCTGCGTATACACGTGAATATATTTAAGGAAACCTACATATGTCAAGAGATTTTATTATGCAGATAATTATTTACTTGGATCAGTGCATCATTCATTCATCATATGTTTAGCAAGAAACAAGCATGTGCAGTAAGAACATAATAAATCATCACACATAAGCAAATCACATGAACACCAGGATTTAAGGTGGAAACCCAAGTCGGGAGAAAACCATCGTTGTCGTCATCTCTGTTTTCAATATTTATTATAAAGAAAACGTCTTACAATCTTGTACTGCCGCAGACTCATACAAGCATGTAGGCACCTACCTACAGAAGGTTGCATCCTTCTTTCGTTCTGCAGGTACTACTGGAAGGGAGCTCCAGCTCCCTGATCTCGTTTACTAGCCACTCCTGGAAGGGAGCTACTACCCCTTGATATCCTTTACCAGCCACTCTTGGAAGGGAGCTACCACCCCCTGATCTTGTTTACCAGGTACCACTGAAAGGGAGCTATGACACCCTCACTCAAGGCTACAACCATCAGCACCACTATGGACCACGTTTCATCAATTTTCACACTGAATCTGACAGCTTCCACACAACACAACTTGTAGGCCTCGTTTCATTAGATTTTTAGACTGGACCCGCTCCTTACATTTAAGCTCAAAGAACATACATCAAACTGAAACTTATAACGCCATCAATTCATTCATTGAATCATTAACAAATCAACCAACAACTGATCCTTAATCATAATCAACCATCATCATAATCTGTATTTAAACAATCGAGATCTATATGAAGACATCATTGACACACAACAGTAATACAACAAAACATATTAGAAATTTCCTTCTGCATACTTTAGCAAAACCCTAGATTCCATACGCGGTTTTGTTGAAACGAACATGCGTATATAATCTCTTTCAGAAAACCTACGTATATATTTGCAACTATTTCAGGACTGACCTTAGATTCCATATGCGCTTCTGGTGGGACAATCCTATGTATATATCTGCAACTTTTTCAGGACTACGCAGCTCTTCAGAATAAATAACTAGTTCAGATCTTACCCTTCACTTCAACGAACATTCGCCAGATCACAGATATAAACATTCCATTAATAGATCTAGAAAATACATATTCATTTCAGGTTGAGAGATCCCGATCCATCATTTTTATTCATAGGTGCATTATTAATTAAAATATATCAATAAACTGTAACCCATTGCATGCATATATACTTGAGAGTGAAGTATTCATTCAATACCCAGACACATACACACCTTAACACTATGATCTTCTTCTCCTTATATAGTTTTAGCTTTTATCAATACCATGAGCCAAAACCACACAACTTTCGATGGTATCCTTGGATGCAATCAAATAGACAATACAACACTCAATACTATGGGCTAATACCATGGTAATGCCCCTTAGTATCATAATTTTAGAGTGCAAAAGGCATATGCGACTTTGCTTCTTCTTTCCCGTGTGTATACACAATTTCTCTTCATCAAAATAGTGTATATACTAATTCTGGATGTATACGCGAGTTTCCTTCATAAAATTAGCATATACATTGCATCCATACATGGGTTTCCTTAATCAAACCTGCGTATATATTGAGAAATATTTCCTGTTTTGGAATTGTTTTCTCTGTCACATCTGAACTGACATGTAGAAACATCATTTTTACATATTTAACATATAGGTTGCTTATAATAGGTGACTCATCAAGTAGGTGTATATCAAGGACAACTTCATCAAGTATGTTGCCATCAAGGACAACATATTTCGTCATATTGCCAACAATCTCCCCCTTTGGACTTGATGGCAACCATGATGGTGTTTGATCACCACAACAGATATATACATTAATCATGACCATTATTCAAACACCAAAATACATATTTAACACATAGGCTTTTTATCATAGAAAACTCATCAAGTAGGTTTCCATCAAGGACAACTTCATCAAATCGGTTGCCATCAAGGACAAAATATTTCATCATATAGCCAACGATCTCCCCCTTTGGACTGGATAGCAACCATGATGGTGTTTGATCACCACAATAGATATATACATTAATCATAACCATTATTCAAACACAAAAATACTCCCCCCCTTTGACATCAAGGGAAAAGGGTGGATCAATACCGAAACAAGGTTACTCTTTCCTTGTATAAAGAAGAGCTCTGTAGATCTGATGTTCACTGTATTGACCAGTCTCCCCCCGAGTTCATGCTGAATCTTTAGACAAATTTTTCAATGAATTACACGACTCCATAACTCAACCGAGTATGACCATTCCTATCACTAATGACTCATACTTATATCACTGATCCAACCAAGTGGAATTACATATTTGAATCGACTTTCCAACCAAGTGGGTTAACAAAATTTGACTCAAATACCCAACCAAGTGGGTTTAAATGTTTGAACAAGTCCTTACATGACTGAATATAGAAATTTTACTTCATAGGTCTCATCATGACCTTTTCATCAAATTATAGATATGACTTTTTATAACCAATACCAAAAAACCTCATGAGAGAGATCATATTTCATAAACATCATAATGCCAACAATGCATTATTCACAGCAAGGTTAATTATCCCCCTAAGCCTGAGCATCCTAAACACCTTCACTAGCCAATTCATCAAAGAATCTTCATCAAGTAGATAATAAAAACTTAATATCATATCAACAGATATAATAATCAACTGTAACACCCCCAATTTGTGTGTTGAATTTTTAAAGTTAGACATTGAAATTTAATCCTAAAGGGGGTGGACCCCAAGGGATAAGTATGGTGTGAATGTATTGGCATATTTTATTTGAGGAAATAAATAAAATGATTGTGCATTTTGACCAAGATGAGAATTAGAGATCACTTGCCAAATCCATGAGGATGGATAAGGCAACAAATCCCCAAAATATTTCAAAAATCCTTGAAAGAAATTAATTTAGATTTGAGGAGGAATCTAAATTTCCCCAATGAAGAGGAGTAGTTGGGAAGAGGTAAAGAAAAGCTGGAAAAGCTGAGGAAAAGCATAAAATAGCTTTAAAGAATCCCAAAATGGGAAGCCTAGGCTAAACAGGAAAGAAAGCATCCTGCTATTATGGAGGCAGAATTAGAAACATGCTTTGGGGAAATATGAGCTTAAATAAGCTGCTCCTAGACAGATCAGAGGTTGATTTGTGCTAGGAGGTGATCTCTGCTCGGGGGTGAGTCCTGGGAGACAAAGAGGACTCTAAGGTTGGGAGGTTGGTGAAATTGCAGATTGTGGTATGTTTTGCAATTCTTGTTATTTTATTTCATTATGGTATGAATTAGCTACATATAAAATAAAGTTGAATGATATGATTTATTTTAGTACTACATTTAACAAAATCCATTCCAAGGCATTCACCTTTCAGATTTCGTTTAGTTGTAGACTAGAAATCGATGGAGTGAAACCCCCAGAAACTCTAAACCAAGGTCGGTTTAAATCTGAAGGTACTTAATCTCCATAGGAAATTAAATACCAGCTTAGTTCTGATGTATACAGAGGTGAAACTATATGCTTGTAGGTAGGTTAGAAAAATATGATTAACAGAACTGATATCTACCTAGTGCAAGTAAGGAGAAGCAAAAGACATTAAATTAGCTATAATTATTTCATGTCAAATTCAAAAGTAAAGCTACCTTTAGCTGTAATAACCATAAGAAAATTCTTTAAAAATCTCTGCACAAATATAGAAAGAAAAACAGTAGACATGTATCTAGCACAATTCTTAAATTACTGCTGGTTTAAGTCTGGAGGGTTATTACTTAAAAAAAAAAAATTTGGGAAATACCATAACCGAGCCTACTAGTAAGTTATAGTTGTTAAACTCCTCCGAAAAACAAACTAAGAGATATGAAAGAAAAGAACTTCTATGTTAGAGTCTACCATATTAAATAAAAATATTCGAACCACCTTATATTTCCATGGGCATTTCAAATATATATATATATCAAAAAAAAAATTATACATGTGCAGACTTTATATTGGAGTCACTACACGTAACTCTGCGTGGAAACATATAACATTAATATCCCAATCAAAATAATTTAATTAAGAGTCCTTTCGTTCTTAGTTAATAGAAGCTGTATGATTTCAATAAACTTTGAAAAATTATCAAATCGCATGTGCGGGTATGAGTTAAATAAACTTTGAAAAACAATCAAATCGCATGCGCGACATCATTGGAATGCATGCGTCCTACGCCTAGTTATGTCTGCCCGATATAATCAAGTAGAACAATGAGTATCACTGTGAGATCGCCGCAGGATCGGCTCAATTCAAACAAAAAACGATATTATTATTCCTTACAGGGATAGATTAAAACGATTCTTTCAATATGACCGCCGTCGGATCGGCTAGCCCATACACCATACGACATCATTCTCATTGCGTGGGGTGGGAAACCATTTGCGGTATTCCTTAAGCTGTGACAATAGGAGTTAACAGTACTTAACCCTGCGTAAACATGAAAGCCGATAAAATAGTGCATGCCTGTAAATGTTAGCATTTCGGCATTGAAAAACAAACCCGTAGGTGAATATTAGCGCCGATCTCGCCAGAGACGGGATAACAATAAAACAAGGGATAATATTTCTAACTATTAAATGGATGTTACTTCGTGTAGCTGGAATTTAGGTACCTGTCCATGTTAATATAACATGTCTCCTCCTGCTCCGGAGCCGAGAATTGGAAATTATTCATTTAAAACCAAAGTTGAAATCTAAACAATGTTAACAACATATTAAAGAAGTAAAAGTGGTGGATTCGCTTGAACTTCTTAGAGTCCCATGGGAAAACAAAATAAATGTATGGAGAGACAAAAATCCATAATTAGGAACAGCAGCGCTGCATTGGGAAACTGCTGATAGCGATGCGTGAGGTTACTCACCTGAAGCTCAGCTATGGATGCGAATTTAACGATACCTATCACACTATACTCAGCGTATTAAACAGAATCCCTTCTGTAGATTAAGGAAGTGCTAGTACTTAACTGAAAAGAAAAGGGAAATGACTGCGCTGGAAAACGTGGTGTTAAGCCATGGCTCTGACTCTTGTCAGACCGAATGGGATTCCAGCCAGCTGAATGCACATAATAGAACTACCGATAAAAAAAAAAAAAAAAAAAAAAAAACAATTTCTCGTTTCACCCTCATTACCTTCCAGTCACGCGGTTGAAACTTGGGTAGGTATAGAATCCATTAAAATCGAACCAGCGTAGAACTAGAGCTAATAGACATGAAAGGAAGCCAGCGACTGGGTGGGTTACAGGGTACCTGCAACAAATGACTGAATGGGCCAAACAAACATTGTACCAGTCAGCGTTGTGGAGAAATGCGTTATGAAACGAATGAAAAACATCGAAGAAAGAGTCTTAGTCTTATGCCGAAACTAGCCAGGAAACAACCAGACCTGTAGTATAAGAGAACCGGTGCCTGAAAGAGGAAGACAAGGAGCGGTTCAGAAAAATCTGAGCGCCAATGTGCTGAGGGTGAATCGCACGCCTTCGGGGCACGCACAGCAAACGATTCAACTTCCTGCAGGCTGGAGAAAAAGGTTAGAAGGGAAAATGAAATGATCAGGATCCTAGTTGGGGTTATAAGCGAGAAAACACAACCCTAATACCCGAGACCGACCAAAGGACGAGCGAGTCAGGTTAGTGAGACTTGCAGAGACAAAAACCCTAGGTCTGCAATGAAAACGCACGGCATGAGATCCCGAGATGAATCTTAGGAACCTTGTCGAGCAGGTAAACCTGTGATTTTGAAAGATGAACCGTATTAGAATTGGACGCGTGTATTTTCTCCTCCGCTCGACTGCGCGAGGTACTGCCGTTCAGAAAAAAAAAAACACGGAGCTGCACGCAGAAGCCATTGTGACCAGTAAACCATATGACCACTTCATACAACCGTAACCTCATAAATTTATCCCGTATCCATAGGAGCAGGGATTTATTATGGGTGAATTTCTTGTACCGATACCAGGGAAAGAGATAGCGTGTAGATCTATATGACGGTGTAGAGTACAGAAAATAGGTATGATGAGACTGTAGACCTTCGGTGTAACACGCAACTAATTGTGTATCAAGGAAGGAGCACGCATATATATATATATGCCACCGTGACACTGTATGGGAATGAATAAAAACCATTTCACGTATCGTCCCTCACATCCGATAGGGATGTAAATAAGAATATAATAATCTTAGAATATAATGATCTATTACGATGAGATGATGTTAACATCTTATGTGATGTATTTGATTTTAAAGGGTTATATTACATGATTCGAAATAGGTGTTATAAATGTATATATATGTATACCTTCAATTCAACATTATTAAAAAGGATATGTATATGTGGTATATATAAATCATGATATATATATATGTGGAGTCAATGATATGAACAAGAGGTATATTATCAATATATAAGTAACATATATATATATATGTGTGATTCAAAGGTATATGTGTTGAATATACATAGATTTTAGGTGAGGTTATTGAAAGGTATGTATAACCATATAGCCTATGTTTATATTATGGAAAAGAAAAAGGGAGAAACACATCTCTTGATATTATAAAGGGATATATATATATATATATATGGTTGAAAGGAATATAGGTGGAGTGTTCAATGTTTTATGAAGATGGAAATGCTAGATGATTAGAGGAAATTATATCAAAAGGGAAGTAGAGTTAAAATTCTGAACTCATTATTCAAATAGCTAGGTAAATGGAGAGGAAACCCCAGTGTATCGAAAAAAAAAAAAAAAATTTCCTTAAACTGGAGGTGTTACAAATGGTATCAGAGCCCAAGTGCAAAAAACTGGGCTGTTGTTATTGTGCTCACTAAATTCTAAATGTATTGAACATTGTAGAAATTGTTTTTTTTTGTCTTACTAATCAAATGTGTGAGTGTGAACAGTGGTACTAAAATGGCTGAGGAGGGAGGAATTTATGTGGATCTGCATGATGAGTTTGCAACTCCAGATCCCAATGCCCCGGTAATGGCTATGTTGCACAGGCTACAACGAGAATTGGCTGAACTAAAAATCCAGAATGACATGTTGTCATCAGCCAGTAAGGAGCAGGAAAAGCTCATCAGAGAACTAACTTCCCGGAACAGCCAGGAGGGCGAAGGTTCCGGAAAGAGAAAGATGGATGAGTCTGATGATGATGATGCTGCTAGACAGCAACATAAACAGAAAAGAGAATTGCAGGGGGAGTTCCGAAAGATCAAACCTCCCTCCTATGATGGGGAGAAGGAAGAAGATGCTGAAGCTTGGTTGCTGAACATGATCAAGTATTTCCAAGTTTATGAATATGAAAGCAATCTGAAGGCCAGATTAGCTGTGTATCAGCTACAAGGAAAGGCTACACTGTGGTGGGAAGAGACAAAAATGGTGCATGCCATTGACGAAAAGACAGTTACTTGGGAAGATTTTCAGACTAAGTTCAAGAATCGTTATTTGAACGAACGTTATTATGATGATAAAGCAAAAGAATTTCATGAACTTAGACTAGGACAACTCACTATTGATGAGTTTGTCACTAAGTTTACTAATCTACTGAGGTATGTCCCTTACATTAGGGAAGAAAAGGCAAAAGTGCAAAGGTTTTTAAATTGTTTGCCTACTGTATACAAGGAGAAAATAGAGTTTGACAACCCAAAGACCATGGATGAAGCTGTTAGAAAAGCAAGACTATGCTATCAACAGTTTAAAGGTAAAGCTGAACAAGGGAAGAGCTGGCTGAACAAGGGTGAGTTCAAAGGTAAAAGACCAAAACCAACATATCTAAGGAATTTTGGTAGAGATCATCAGAGGAAAAAATTCAATAAACCAAAAGAAAGTCAAACTGCTCAGTCCCAAGTGGCGTCAAAACCAGTAGAAGGGAACAATAAAAAGGAAGGGACAGTCAGAATGAAGGAACCTTTGAAATGTTGGGGATGTGGAGAACCCCATATGATGAGGGACTGCCCCCATCGAAATATACACATGATCAGCAGAGAGCGAGAGGCAACAACAGTAAATGACATAGCCAGAAATATACCAACTATCAGTGCAGCCTTGGAAAATCGGCAAGCAGAACATCAAGCAACCATGGTGGAAATGGAGGGTAAGATTTCTGACCCACCTGTTACTGTTTTGATTGATCCAGGTGCTTCCTTAAGTTACATTAGTCCTGGAATTGTAGAAAAATGTAAAATTAAACCTGAAAAATTTCAGCAGTCATGGTTGGTACAGCTGGCCACTGGAACTAAGAGAAAAGTCACACATAAATTGCCCAAAACAGAAATACAATTAAATGGCTTTACAACAGAAGTAAATTTGAACATATTTCCATTAGGATCCTATGATCTGCTGATAGGAATGGATTGGCTGGAAAAGAAGAAAGCCCTGATGAACTGCTGGGATAAAACCCTGCATTGTGTAGATGAGGAAGGGAAACCTTTTTCACTAAAAGGGAAACCAAAACCCATTGTAGTAAGACAAATATTAGCCTTACAATTGAAAAGAACAGCTAGAAAAGGATACCAAGTCTATGCAGTGCATGTAGAAGAAATAGAACAGAAAACTGAGGAAGAGTTACTGGATGCTATACCAGTCATCAGAGAATTTAAGGAAGTCTTTCCCAAGGAAATCCCTCATCTTCCCCCCAAAAGAGAGATTGATTTTTCTATAGATCTGGTGCCGGGAGCCACACCTGTTTCCCGAGCCCCCTATCGGATGAGTCCTCCAGAACTCATGGAACTAAAAATGCAATTGCAGGAGTTGTTAGATAAAGGGTATATCAGACCCAGTGTGTCTCCTTGGGGAGCCCCAGTTCTATTTGTGAAAAAGAAGGATGGAACTTTTAGAATGTGCATTGACTATCGGCAATTGAACAAGTTAACCATTAAGAACATATACCCTTTGCCCAGAATTGATGATCTTTTTGATCAAGTGAGAGGAGCTTCAGTCTTTTCCAAGATTGACCTAAGGACTGGTTATCACCAGCTTAGAATTAAAGAAGAAGACATCATTAAAACAACATTTCGAACCAGGTATGGGCATTACGAATTTGTAGTCCTACCTTTTGGTTTGACGAATGCTCCTGCCACATTTATGTGCTTGATGAACAGTGTGTTAAACAAGTTTTTGGACAAATTTGTTCTTGTGTTCATAGATGATATCTTAGTCTATTCTAAAAATGAAGATGAACATAAGGAACATCTGAGAATAGTGTTGCAGACTTTAAAAGAAAACCAGCTATATGCCAAGTTCAGTAAATGTGAATTTTATAAAGATAAAATTCAATATCTGCGTCATATTATTTCTGAAAAAGGGTTGGCAGTTGACCCTGAAAAGATAAAAGCCATTAAAGAATGGCCAATCCCCACTGATGTCCTAGCCGTAAGATCATTTATGGGAATTGCGGGCTATTATCGCAGATTTGTGGAGAGATTTTCTGCTATAGCAAATCCCATAACCTCATTACAAAGGAAGGGTGTTAAGTTCGTGTGGACTGAGAAATGTCAAAACAGTTTCGAACAATTGAAACAAAAACTTATTTCAGCTCCTATATTAAAAATTGCTGATCCTGATAAAGAGTTTGTGGTATGTACAGATGCTTGCAGAGAGGGACTAGGAGGAGTCCTATTGCAGGAAAATTCAGTTATTGCCTATGAATCTAGAAAATTGAAAACTCATGAACAGAATTACAGTGCATATGATTTAGAATTTGCAGCTGTTATCCATGCTTTAAAAATGTGGAGGCACTATCTGCTGGGGAAGAAGTTCACATTGATGACTGATCATATTAGCCTCAAATATTTTTTCTCCTAAACTCACCTGAATGCAAGACAAGCCAGATGGCTGTCCTTTCTAAGTGAATTTGATATGGACATAAAGCATATCAAGGGGAAGGAGAATAAAATTGCTGATGCATTAAGTCGAAATGCTTGTCAAAACTTAAACAGCATGGGGAGTAGTGCCCATATGGAGGTAGAGGAATTGGTGGGAAAAGCAGCAACTCAAGATCCCAACTATGAAGCACTATTGGTGAAACTACAAACAAAGCATAAAACTGATTTCACTAAAAACCAAAAAGGGCTGCTCTATTACAAAAACAGGTTGTATATTCCAAATATAGAGTCATTGAAAAGAGAAATTTTAGATGAATATCACAAACAGCCCTATGCAGGACATCCAGGATACCAAAAGATGTTAACAGCCTTGAAGAAGAAGTTGTTCTGGCCAGGAATGAAAAGAGATGTAGCAGAGTATTTAAGTAGATGTATGGAATGTCAATTAGTTAAAGTTGAGCATCAACACCCAGCAGGGCTTTTAAATCCTTTGCCAATTGCAGAATGGAAATGGGACACAGTTTCCATGGATTTTATAACAGGATTACCCAAGACTAAATATCAGCATGATTCTGTGATGGTAGTAGTAGACACTCTCACAAAAGCTGCCCACTTTATACCGGTGAAATCTACCTTTGGAACAGCTCAAGTAGCAAATGTTTTCCTAAAGGAGATAGTAAGGCTTCATGGAGTTCCCAAGGTGATTGTCTCAGATCGGGATGCTAAGTTTACAGCAGCGTTTTGGAAAGGGTTGTTTGCAGGAATGGGTACTAAGCTGAATTTTAGTACCGCCTATCACCCTCAAACTGATGGGCAAACAGAAAGGACAAATCAAATTTTAGAGGATATGCTGAGAATGTATGTGATGGATAGGCCATCAAAATGGGAAGAGTATCTGCATTTAGCTGAGTTTGCCTATAATAATAGTTACCAATCCTCTATTAAGATGAGTCCGTTTGAGGCACTCTATGGGAGGAAGTGCCGTACTCCCTTGAGCTGGAGTCAACCAGAGGATAAACTGGTGTTGGGACCAGATGCACTACAAGAGATGGAAAGAATTGTCAAACAAATACAAAGAAATATCAAGACAGCACAAGATCGCTAGAAAAGCTATGCTGATAAGAAAAGAGTGCACCGAGAATTCAAAGTGGGGGATCATGTGTATTTACGCATCAAACCCAAAAAGAGCACACTTTATGCTGGAAGTTGTGCAAAACTTGCACCTAGATATTGTGGGCCTTTTGAAGTGTTAGAAAGGGTGGGACCAGTGGCTTACAAGCTGGCCTTACCACCCCATGTTAAAGTGCATAATGTGTTTCATGTTTCATTATTAAAAAGATATGTGCATGATGCTTCTCACATAGTTGATCGGAATGTTGTACAGGTGGAACCAGAAGGGGAGTTTCTGCCAGAACCGCTTCAAATATTGGAGCGGGAAGAAATTGAATTGAGAAACAGAACAGTGGCCAGAGTAAAAGTGCAGTGGAAGCACTTTACTGTTGAAGAAGCTACCTGGGAAAGGGAAGCTGAAATGATGGAGAAATATCCATTTTTGTTTAAGTGAACTCTAGTAGTTAAATAATAACACCGAGGACGGTGTTTATTTTCAGAGGGGGAATATGTAACACCCCCAATTTGTGTGTTGAATTTTTTAAAGTTAGACATTGAACTTAAATCCTAAAGAGGGTGGACCCCAAGGGATAAGTATGGTGTGAATGTATTTGCATATTTTATTTGAGGAAATAAATAAAATGATTGTGCATTTTGACCAAGATGAGAATTAGAGATCACTTGCCAAATCCATGAGGATGGATAAGGCAACAACTCCCCAAAATCTTTCAAAAATCCTTGAAAGAAATTAATTTAGATTTGAGGAGGAATCTAAATTTCCCCAATGAAGAGGAGTAGTTGGGAAGAGGTAAAGAAAAGCTGGAAAAGCTGAGGAAAAGCATAAAACAACTTTAAAGAATCCCAAAATGGGAAGCCTAGGCTAAACAGGAAAGAAAGCATCCTGCTATTCTGGACGCAGAATTAGAAACATGCTTTGGGGAAACATGAGCTTAAATAAGCTGCTCCTAAGTAGATCAGGGGTTGATCTGTTCTAGGAGGTGATCTCTGCTCAGGGGTGAGTCCTGGGAGACAAAGAGGACTCTAAGGTTGGGAGGTTGGTCAATTGCAGATTGTGGTATGTTTTGCAATTCTTGTTATTTTATTTTGTTATGGTATGAATTGGCTACATATAAAATAAATTTGAATGATATGATTTATTTTAGTACTACATTTAACAAAATCCATTCCAAGGCATTCACCTTTCAGATTTTGTTTAGTTGTAGACTAGAAATCGATGGAGTGAAACCCCTAGAAACTCTAAACCAAGGTCGGTTTAAATCTGAAGGTACTTAATCTCCATAGGAAATTAAATACTAGCTTAGTTCTGATGTATACAGGGGTGAAATTATATGCTTGTAGGTATGTTAGAAAAATATGATAGCAGAACTGATATCTACCTAGTGCAATTAAGGAGAAGCAAAAGACATTAAAATAGCTATATTTAGTTAATTTCAAATCCAGAAGTAAAGCTACCTTTAGATGTAATAATCATAAGAAATTTCTTTAAAATCTCTGCACAGATTTAGAAAACAAAACAGTAAACATGTATCTAGCACAATTCTTAAATTACTGCTCGTTTAAGTCTGGAGGATTATTACTTTTACAGACAAAAAAAAAAAGAGGTTGGGTTAACTTTAATCTGCTTCTGCTTATAAGTTAAAACTCGTGCTTACCTATTTATATAGAGGAATCTACAATATGAAGGTAGAACACATACAAAGAGAAAAAATGGGAAATACCATAACCGAGCCTACTAGTAAGTTATAGTTGTTAAACTCCTCCGAAAGCCAAACTAAGAGATATGAAAGAAAGGAACTTCTATTTTAGAGTCTACAATATTAAAGAAAAATATTCGAACCACCTTATTTTTCCATGGGCATTTCAAATATATATATATAAAATTATACATGTGCAAACTTTAGATTGGAGACACTACACGTAACTCCGCGTGGAAAGATATAACATTAATATTCAAATAAAAATAATTTAATTAAGAATCCTTTCGTTCTTAGTTAAGAGAAGTGGTATGATTTAAATAAACTTTGAAAAACTATCAAATCGCATGCGCGGCATCATTTAAATGCATGTGTCCTACGCATGGCTATGTCTGCTCGGTATAATCAAATAAAACAATGATTCTCACTGTGAGATCACCACAGGATCGGCTCGATTCAAACATAAAACGATATTATTATTCCTTACAAGGATAGATTAAAACGATTCTTTCAATATGACCGCCGTCGGATCGGCTAGCCCATACACCATACGACATCATTTTCATTTTAGGGTGTGGGAAACCATTTGAGGTATTCCTTAAGCGGTGGCAATAGGAGTTAACAGTACTTAACCCTGTGTAAACATGAAATCCAGATAAGATTGTGCATGCCGGTAAATGTTAGCATTTCGGCATTGAAAACAAACCAGTAGGTGAATAGTGGCGCCGATATCGCTAGAGACGTAATAACAATAGAAAAACAAGGGATAATATTTCTAACTATTAAATGGATGTTACTTCGTGTAGTTGGAATTTAAGTACCTATCCACGTTAATATAATATGTCTCCTCCCGCTCCGGAGCTGAGAATTGGAAAATTATTCATTTAAAACCAAAGTTGAAATCTAAACAATGTTAACAGCGTCTTAACAAAGTAACACGGGTGGATTCGCTTGAACTTCTTGGAGTCCCATGGGAAAACAAAATAAAGGTATGGAGAGACAAAATCGAAATTTTTTTTTAGAAACAGCAGCGCTGCGTTGGGGAAACTTCTGATAGCGATGCGTGAGGCTTACTCACCTGAAGCTCAGCTATTGAATCGAATGTAACGATACCTATCACACTATACTCAGTGTATTAAACAGAGTCCCTTCTGAAGATTAAGGGAGTGCTAGCACTTAACTGAAAAGAAAAGGGAAATGAATGCGTTGGTAAACGTGGTGTTAAGCCACGGCTCTGAGTATTGTCAGACCGAATGGGATTCCATCCAGCTGAATGCCCATAATAAAACTACCGGTTGGCAAAAATTCTCGTTTCACCTCACTACCTTTCAGTCACGCGGATGAAACCTAGATAGGTATAGAGTCCATTAAATTCGAACCAGTTCAGAACTGGAGCAAATAGACACGAAAGAGAGCCAGCGACTGGGCGGGTTACAGGGTACCTGCAACAAATGACCGAATGGGCCAAACAAACATTGTATCAGTCAGCGTTGTGGAGGAATGATAAACATCGAAGAAAGAATTTTAGTCTTATGCCGAACTAGCCAGAAAACAACCAGACCTGTAGTATAAGAGAACCGATGCATGAATGATGAAGACAAGGAGCGGTTCAGAAAAATATGAGCACCAAGGTGCTGGGGGTGAACCGCACGCCTTTGGAGCACGCACAGCAAACGATTCAACTTCCTGCAGGCTGGACAAAAATGTGAGCGGGGAAAATGAAATGATCAGGATCCGAGTCAAGGTTAAAAGCGAGAAAACGAAACCCTAACACCCGGGATCGACCAAAGGACGAGCGAGACATTCGAGTCAGGTTAGTGCAACTTGCAGAAGTCTAAAACCCTAGGTCTGCAATGAAAAAGCACGGCATAAGATCTCGAGATGGATCTTAGGAACCTTGTCGAGCAGGTAACCCTGGGATTTCGAAAGCTGGACCATATTAGAATTTGACACGTGCATTTTCTCCTGCGCCCGACTGCGTGAGGTACTGCTGTGTAGAGAAAAAAAAACACGGAGCTGCACGCAGAAGCCGTCGTGACCAGTAAACCATATGACCACTCCATACAACCGTAACCTCATAAATTTATCATGTATCCAAAGGAGATAGCGTGTAGATATTTATGACAGTGTAGGGTACATAAAATAGGTAGGATGATACTGTAGACCTTCGGTGTAACACGCAACTAATTGTTAAATCGAGGAGGGAGCACGCATATATATGCCACCGTGACACCGTATGGGAATGAATAAAACCCATTTCACGTATCGTCCCTCACATCCTATAGGGATGTAAATAAGAATATAATAATCTTAGAATATGTAATCTCAAATGGTAAGATATGATGATCTATTACGATGAGATGATGTTAACATCTTATGTGATGTATTTGATTTTAAAGGGTTATATTACATGATTTGAAATAAGTGTTATAAATGTATATATATAGGATGCATATATATGTATACCTTCAATTCAACATTATTAAAAAGGATATATATGTATATGTGGTATATATATAAATAATGATATATATATATATATGAAGTCAATGATATGAACAAGAGGTATATTATCAATATATAGGTAACATATATATATATGTGTGTGATTCAAAGGTATATGTGTTGAATATACATAGATGTTAGGTGAGGTTATTGAAAGGTATGTATATTCATATAGCCTATGTTTATATTACGGAAAAGAAAAAGGGAGAAACACATCTCTTGATATTATAAAGGGATATATATATATATATATATGGTTGAAAGGAATATAGGTGGAGTGTTCAATGTTTTATGAAGATGGAAATTCTAGATGATTAGAGGAAATTATATCAAAAGAAAAGTAAAGTTAAAATTCTGAACTCATTATTCAAATAACTAGGTGAATAGAGAGGAAACCCCAGTGTATCGAAAAAAAAAAAATAAAAAAAATTCCTTAAACTGGAGGTGTTACACAACATCAGATCAAGAAATTTATTGCTGTCATCAGCATATTAGAAACTATTCTTTAGTCTGCCTCACTGTTTTTGCTATTAGAGAAAAACATATGCAACTGTCATCATTGGAACTCACGTGTATACGTGGCTTTAGTTCATGAAACCCGCGTATAGAAAGTGAAATACAGAAATTTCACAACTCCATCTCTCCTTGAACTTATACCACCTCTACCTGTCTTCTCTTTCCACATCAGATGCACTTTCAGAAATATAAACACAACCACAATTACCAAACCAACCATGGGAATCACCATATATTTCTCCCCTTGTGATAATACATTATTGATTCCTATAATGTACCTCACATCACTCCTGCAGTCATTATGAGAAGTTAAATTTTGAAGTGGATGACTACATTAGGGTCACTATTCCCTACCTTTTTGACCAGTGCTTCTTCTTTTTCCAGCTTTGCTTAACATTTCTTATTGTGTGCTGGAAATTCTCCAATTTCTCATATATGTTCATCTTATTTAACGTGCATTATTTTTCTACATGCCCATATCTGTTAAAAGCATAACATCTTATGTGACTAGAAAAGGAAGCATTTGGATCATAATGTGTTTTTATAATATTTCTTCTATTGCAATCAACTGCTTTATGACCAAAATTGCTGCATGAAAAACAATATCCCTTAAAGAAACCTGAGTACCTAGGAGCTGAGGAGCTTTTTGTGTAGTGTCTATCTATCTCTGACCAAAACAATCTTCTTCTGCACTTAGCTGCAACATGTCCATACTTATGACATATAAAGCATTCAACATTATTGATAAAAGGAGAGAATTGATTGATACTTCTATATTTAGGAGCGAATGATTTCCTTTCAAAATTCATGATAGTTAGTTCACTTTTTGTCTCTTTAAACACTTTAGGTTTTGCATTGATATCCTTTGAATCTTTGGCATTGTCTTGTGAACTAAATTCTCCTTTAGTAGTTTCATGAAAACCAAGACCAAATTTAGTAGAAGGAGACCTTTGACAACTAAGAATATTATCCATAATCTTATTACTATCTTGAAACCTCAAGTGTTTATCCTTTTCTTCTAATTTTCCTTTTAAAATGTTTACCTTAACATCAAATTTTTGGCATTACTTCTTCATACCTTCTTCTACCCTTCTTCCTTCCTCAAATTTCCCATTCAAAGTTACAAATTCTTCTTTAAACTCATTTTCTTGTTCTTAAAATGTTTCTAGAAGTTCTTCATTCTTCTTATTTGACTTTTTCATATCTATTTTAAGAGAGATGAATTCTACTTCAAGTCCTTCATTGTGATTGGTTACTTCATCCTGTAGTTTTTTATACTTGTCTATCTGTCCATTCAATCTAGAGATCATATCTTTATAGATAGATTCCCTCTCATTAAATAAAATCTGTTTATCTTCAACTTTACTCTTGATATTTGCAATTACTGCTTCTAGATCCATAAAAGTACTTTCACTTTTGTATTCACTATCTTCAACATTGCATGCACAAGGAAGTAAGTCACAAGAACAATAACCAATACCTATTTCATCTTCTTCATTTTTGTTGTACACGATTTATGAGATATTCTTTCTTTGAGAAGCCTTGTTATTTTTCTTCCTTCCCATTGTTATGGATCTCCTTCAAGCGATCAAGCATCTTGTGATGGACCTGCTTTGAAACCAATTGTTGGGAAAAATACTGACAGGGGGGGTGAATCACTATTTAGAGCTTGCTGAAAGATTTTACTTTTTCTTTACTAAATTCTATACACGCTTTAATGAACCAACCTTGGATATACATGGGGATATATTTAAGGAAACTTGTGTAACAATAACTCCATGCAAACTAGATAATAACAATCCATTTGAAAAAAAAATTATAGAACTATTAATTTATTTAAATTTCAATATGATTCCGCGACACTTATATAATCTAGTATGAGAGTGACATGTGATTCTCTCTATCCTCAATGTGGAGTCAACACATGTTCCTCTTAAAAACATATGGAGTTGTCTTTAATGCGACTTTTTGGAATTTCTCAAGAAAAAAATTTAGGTAAAAACTTGATTTGTGTTATTTAAACTACTTTTTGTACTACATATATGGATTCAACACCATGAAAAACCCCTTGTGACTTCAATTGTGCAGACTTGTGATTTCAATGAATTTCTGCCATGTTTTAGACAAATTACATTGGAAAAATAAATAAATAAAAATCAAAAAAGTTTTCAAAAAGTCGCTTAAATAAAACTCTAAAAAATATTCTCAAAGTATTAAAGAAATGTAGGCTATAATGAAAAAATAATAATTATACATGTTTACTTAGATTTAATTAAAAATATTATAAAATATCAATAATTCCACATCACTTAATATAATTTCATATCAACTTTAAAAAGAGCTAAACTTTTTAGAAGTAAAAGAAAGTGTGAGCAATGTGTTTATTTGGATACCTGTATTAACTAAAATTATGTCCATATCAATTTCATGTATGTCTATATATATATAATAGAAAATGTTAAAATAAAATATTTGAATGTTGTATATAATAAAATATTCAATTTCCAAACAAAATGTAATTGAAAACAAAAAATTTAAAATAATAAAATTATGAAATTCTTCCTCTTAAGAATAAGATGAATTCATTCAATTCTTAATACAAAATTAATGTGATATTTAAGAAAATTCATAATAATAAAAAAATTGAATATGGTTCAACAAAAAAATATTTAAATATTTACTATTAAGTAATATTAATGTATACTTAAAATATACTAATTATAATAATAATAAAAATTAATGTGTATACAAACATTCGGTGAAAATCATATGTATTAGAATTAATGTATTCGACAAAATTCTAATACATGTGATTTTCACCAAAAATTTCTATACACATTTTATGGATCACAGAAGCCAAATTCCTAATAAAAAACATTAATGTTAATTATCTAGTCCATGATAAAATATATTAATGCACTTGTTATGTAAAATATTTTAATTCCAATATTATATATTGTTTAAAAAAATTATGTATAACCTATAAAGTAATTAAAAAAAATAAGCTTTTATGGTTAAACTTTTGGAGTAGACTCATTATTTTATATTTTGATCTTTTTAAGGGATATTTTTTTGTAATATATATATATAGAGAGAGGGACTCTCACTACAAACTCATTGAGATTTATGGAGAAATGAGAAGCATACAATTATTTTCACACATGCTAGATATGTACTTAATATGAATTATATGAGTTTTTCATAAATAAATTTTTAAATTTAATTATTATAATTTTTATTATATTAATATTAAAATAAAAGTTCAACAAGACTTTCAAATTTGTAATAACCTTTCTATCATTTATTTATTATGGTAAGTAATTTTTTAAATTTAATTATTATAATTTTCATTCTATTAATATTAAAAATAAAAATTATATTAAAATAAAAATTCATCAAAACTTCTAATCCCCAAACACACAATATAATTCATTGATAATAATCAACTCAAAAGATGATAATACACTCTTGTGAACTAAAATTTTTGTAATCAAAAGCTTGTTATAGGCTCTCGTGAACTAAAATTTATGTAATTAAATAGAGTCATTTTTACAAACGATTAGAAAAGCAAAACATTGTAAGACACTTCCACGAACCTAAAGTGAAAGTTTTGGTAGTTGAACATGTTCATTTCCTATAAAAAGACTTCAAAATGTTAGGATTTAATGAGAATATCTTAAACTGCCTAATTTCAAAGTGAGTGTAACATATTTTAAGAATATTTTGGCGTGAACAAAATATCCAAACTCCGCTTCACCATTAATGTGAAAATAAAGGAAATGTCAAAGTCGCAAATTGAAACATAAATTCTAAATTATTTTATATGCGTTTTCGGATGAAATATAGATCTAAATTATTTGATATGCGTTTTCTGATGTTTCCAGTAATCCAATTTTCCAAAAACTGTCTTTGAACAATGTCGCGATGATATTTTTATCGTAACTGGATTATATATCGCTTACGGTATACGTATTGGTTCAGCACCGCTTGATAGAGTTTCCGTTTTGAGCCACTGGCTATATCTTTATGTATATTGAGAATAAACTAACTCTACTTCAAACAGATCATATCATGCTTGATGTAGTATAAATGCAATATTTGATTTAGAGGTTAATGTGTGAGGAGAAGCTAATTGTAGAGTTCATGACCAAGAATTGTTATTTCAAAAAAGTGTGTGACAAAGAATTAACTATAAATAAACGGTACACGCATACACTCTGAGATTCAATTAAGAATACAAATTCACAAGGGTCCAAGAGAATCATTCCTGAGAGAGAGAAGGTTGTTATTTCACAAAAAGTGTGTGACCAAGAATTAACTATAACTAAACGGTACACGGATACACTCTGAGAATCAATTAACAAACAAACTCACAAGTTACGCGTGACAAAGAGAGCGATTCGCAAATAACTTTGAGATTTCATAGCGTTACCAAAAATTAATAATAAATACGACACACACGGAATATGTGCGTTTGTTGGTTGCCGAGTCTCTAGAAATAGAATTCGTTGACTGAACTCTTGATCAGTATCGTTTCGAACATCCCATTGGGGTTATGGGAATGTCTAATTTCGATTATGGTGGAATTGTTTGAGAGGCCAATGTAGCGCGATACTGGATTAATATCGATTAAGGGTGAATTGGTGGCACTCACTCTTCCGACGCAACGAATTATTTCATGGACCTGCAATATTGGTCTCACAGCGAGTCGAAAGCTATATACAACTCAATTCTCATACCATTTGAGGTCGATTACCATTTTAGGTAGATTAGGAAGAAAAGGTAAGAAAATTGCACTTGTAACATTTGAAATCGATTATTAAAAAATAACTTTCACCGTTTTTTCTTATTAGTCCCTGCCATCACGGCAGGACTATTTTCGTAAATCTTTTTCAAAGTGTATTTTTGCGAACCTATTATATAGTTACAACCTCTTTTTTAACTAATAAAATGAATATAAAATTTGATATCTCTCTTTTAACAAATAGTATTAATATAAAAATTTAGGTCTTTTTGGACTCTTGCCCTAGGCTCTAGTCTATATTTTTCTTCAAATATCTATTTAGTTTATGTTCTTCCTCTTCCAACTAAAGCTAGCATTACTTTGGTAACCGTTACTATTAATGTATTCATGTTTGATTCAAAATGCTTGTATTATAAATTTTTTCATAATGCTTTTCAAGTTTGACATGTTTATGTATGTGACACCTTTGGGCATTTTATGGCAAACAAACACATGGGATAATATTGGTTTTATGTGTTTTTTTCAATTAGTGAGAGCTCTTTCAATCTTACAGATATCATAGGAGGGTTTGAGGAGAGTGAGGATACTGGGCTTTTTTCCGGGTCTCAACAACATCAGGAAATTATTGTTGATGAGAAAAAACAACATAATTATGCATGTTGAAAGTGTTGTTCGATGTTCTGTTACTATTTGTAGTAGGGTTAGTTTTATTCTTTGCTGATTTTATTATGTTTCTATTGCTATGGACTTGGCCTTTGGTGGTCACAACCATGACTTATTCCTCTTCAGTCCAATCCAAGGATGCAATAGTTTTAGCAAGCCTTTTACCATGTATATGTCCTTATGCAGTTTGAAAACCTGTGCAGGTGTCCATATCATGAGCATCATCACAAAAAGTGGACTATCACAAAGAAATAATGGCCTTAGGCTTAAATTTCTGGGGTTGAGGCCAAAGACGGGCTTGAGTAGATGTTTATAGGATAGATTCGGTTACCATCCTCCTTCTAAAATAAATCATCTCGTTGTTCATGTCCTCGAGTAATTATAAGACAACAAAAAATTCAGATTTTTTTGGGATCATCAAGAAGCATTCGTGTCCTCAAGGATTGTACTTTGAACTCAAAGTAGGCCTTCGTGTCATCAAGGATTGTACTTTAGACTCAAGGTAGGCCTACAACTCTGAAGCTAAGTTGTAAATTCTCTTCTCCTCTCACCAGTTACAGTAGGGAGGAGGCAAGGTATTGTAATAATGCATCAAAGAAGCCTGATTAATAGGCCTAATAACCTCGATAAAAAAGTTGTAAAGCTTGGTAAAGCAGAGGTTAAAGGAGGGTTTCTACATGGTTGAAAGTGAGGATGACAATGGTGGAGTGTAATACAAGTCTACAAGTGAGAACAATCCCGAGGTTCCATATTGGTAGAGGTCTAGGGCGGAAGGTTGCAACAAATCACTCTCTCAATACACTGTAGGAAGGATCTTACCGACCGGAAACACATGGCATGAAGTGAGTTAAGACAACAGAGCTCATAGCTTTGGCCAAACACTGTAGAGTAGGAACCTGGTAATTAGATCTTTCATATCGACGTCGTTTACAAAGAACGAGTCTTGTCAAAAGAGGTGTCCCAAGGAGACCTCGAAGATGATTCAAAAGCTAGGACTATTTCAACCACTCACTGAATGGGCTCTGTTTCTAGTTATGGATATGGCTATTGATCTCTTAGGCATGCCACATGCTATGGATATTAGGCTATTGATTTGTTATAATTCTTAGCATTTTTAAAATCATTCTAATCATTTTCGTTGCACCACCATGTAGTGAAGAAAAAAAGTACAAGGAATCTGTTGCATCGCCACCCAACCAGGTCATAAAACCAAGAATTCTTGATCATACTACAAATAAAGAGAGAGTAATTAGATGATAATGGAAGTTAGTCTTGAATAATAATAATCGTTGAAGGCAATTTTTTCAACTTGCTTCTATTTCAGCTTCAACATTTCTATTCTATTTGAAAGGTAACACCAATTCAAAAAACATATTAACTAGTTTTAGTTAACTTCAATTTGTTACATTCTGATGGACATAAGCTAAAATAGCACTAGCGGCTTCCTTTGTCAAAGCTTCATATCCATGCTTTGTTTCTCCTGTTTATCCAATAATAGTAAATGTGTCTTTAGATATTGTTGTTTATTCAACAATAATTAAATAGTAAATATAGGAGAACCATTGTTAATTGGAGGTGGAATGATTTCCTATCGATATTCTTGTCTTTTCCTATTTATTTTACTACAATAGTTAGGAATTCATTTCACCTTCTCTTGGGTTGGATTTTATTTTTGGTAGGTACGGCTGGTTTGGATTTTATTTTCAGTTAGTACAAGTGGGATTCATGGTTGGTATAGAGTCGTTCAACTCCAATTTGAACATTTTCCATGCTCTTATTAATAAAAGAATGAATAAAATCATTCTAATTAGTGCCGGTTGAACATGGGGAGCTTGTTGCCCATCCACCTAATCCCTCTTACTATCTGAGCAAAGGAGCTCCAAGGTAACCTTCTCTTCCCTAGAATCCCAATCAATGATTCTACTATTACTGGTTTGGATGCTACCTTTGTATTTCCTTGTAGCCAAGGCTAAGGAAGTAGAGCATATTGAATTTCAAAAACCATAAGTATAAGTAAATCGATTTTGCGAGCTATACCAAATTCAAGCGCACCCCTTGGACTGAAACTCCCACATGGTAAGCGTGACCCTAGCTGTTGTAGCAAGATTCAACCTGCTAATGGCTATGATCAAGTTTGGGTCTAGTAAGAGAGAGCTTCTTTACTAACCAGAAGTTTTGGCAAATAATGTGACTGTAGCGTATGAACCACCAACATCAATAGGTGTATTGTATATAACGAGCTATGTTAAATTTAGGATATAGTAAAATGAAAAGTTGTTTATAGGTCTGAGCCGGCGTTTTATTTCCTTGTAGCTGTGTGGGACCAAATCCATCCACTTCAAAATAAATCCAATCTATTCTTGCCGAAGATCCAAACGAGGCACTTGGCTACATGCAAACCCCAAGCCCCACTTGGAAGTTGAGTAATTCATTTTTTTAAACCATTTTATCTTATTTATTCATATTTACTTTTCTATTTTTAGTTAAGTTTTTTACTTTCAATTTAAATATATTAAAATAATAACAACCTACATCTTTACTCCCTTGCATGCACGAGACGTATCTAGGAATGTCTAGGTGAATTTTTTTTATTCACAGTTGTGAAGCATTGTAGATATGCATTATGTAGGATACATGTAATTCTTATATATTTTCTTCTCTAGATACGTTGCCTGAAAAAGGGGTATGGCATTATATTCCAATTGTAGATAGTAAACACAATGCCTTAGTTGGGATCTTTTAGTAAGACTGGCAAGCTCAGCTATTCACCATCTCTGCAAGCATTAATGTTCAACTTATAAATAGTTTCAACAAGCTGGGCATCAGTAAGAGAGGGGGCAACAATGTTGTTTGGGATTTGGAAAAACTAGGGAATTTCTCATCGCACCTTTTTTATTCATCTCATATATCGTGAGCTCCACAGCCAGATATGGAAGGTTCAACTGCAAGTCATGCACTCTCGTAAGAAACAAAACTTGAAATGATACATGCCTCATACTTGTATTTTTTAAACCATGGTAATTTTAATTGTATTTACAAGCAATGGATAACTTTGTGTATTTTGGATTTTCAAGTTAAGAATTATGTTACTCACGTCATGAACTGATCTAATATTTATGTAAATATTGTATTAATTCTGCATGGAAGCATTGATGTTTCCACTGAAATTTTATTGGATTCGTATGGTGGTCCAGATTAGCCTCAAAACAATGCAGGAGAGCTCAGGGTTTCTGTAATATCCCTCGTGTAAGCCACTGTAAAAACTCTCATAAAATGAGGGTTATCAAATAATTAAATATTTTTAATTATTATATTGATATCACATGATGAATATTCTTGTAATTCTTAATTATAAGAATATTGGAAGAATTATTTCTTAATTATTTTATTTAGAATAATTTAAATTCTTCTATGGAAATAAATTATATTTCCAAGTTGGTATATTTTATGAGTTTTAGAAATAATGAGTAATATATTTGGAAAAAGTATGGATAAGTGATATTTTTCTCATAAGGAAAAAGAAAATCTACCTTTAAAAATAAAAGCATGAGGGATTTATGGAATGCTTTTCTGATTTAGTAAAAAACAGATTTATGGAGGCTTTATGGATTTCTTTTGTGATTTAGAAAAGCTGGAATGCTTTTATGATTTAGAAAAGATGGAATTATTTTATGATTTAGAAAAAAGTTGGAATACTTTTAGGATTTATAAAATATATTCCATTTTAATTAATTCTATTTTATTACAATCCCATGAGAGAAATAGAGGAGGGAAATGGGAGAATACATGGAGAATGGAGCCAAGGAAGAGGAAGAGAGTATTTCAAGCATGCATCAAGAGATGAGTAACCATATCCTTTGAAAATATCTTTGTTTGCATATGGACCATGATTATATAATAATTGAATTTATTTGCAATAAAAATTTCAGTGTATTAAAAGCTAGATCTACACTTATTTATGCATTATTTTGATAAAACCCCAGGGGGATCTTGTTTAGAAGGCTGAGTAGTTCCAGATCTGGTATGGATCTGATGTTTCAGCCATATATCAGTTTTAGATCTGAATATTAACCTACATCAGCTAAAGCTCCTCATATAAAATGTTGTCAAGTCTTTCTGCAACTTTTCCAATTGTTTCTGCTATTATTTTTGAAGGATTCTTGCTCTTGCTTCAAGTAAATCCAATGCTTCTACAAAGGAACTTGATTATAGATCTGATTTCTTGATTCCATACTATAACATGAGTCTAATGGCTGATTTCTAGTGTCTTCCAGTAGAAACTGCGCAATTTCTAAAGAACGGTTTCTCTATTTACCAACTCTCTCCTTTAGCTGATTTTCAGCTAGTGTTGATTGTGGGAGATCTGTTAAAACCTCTAAACTCATTTATTTTTGCTGAAACTTTGCTTGAGGTCTGACACAGCCTAAAATAAGGGAACCCAACCCTGTTCTATGTTATTTTCACACTGGCTTGCTTATACAATGTCCTCCTTGAGCCTATTGCAGATTTTCCTGAGAGTGGAATTTAGCGCTTCTTCCTTGGTTTGTTTTTACTTCTCTTTTGGATCCATTGTTTAGATCTATAGATCTAAGGTTCCTAAGAGCAGAAAAAGCTAAGAGGATTGTGTCATTCCCACACTTGCTTTGTTTCACCATTCTTCTATAGACAGAGTCTGGAACGAGCCAGGAAGCCTCTGAATTTCACCCTTCCTTGTGAAGGTGATGCATCTAGTAAATGCCCTGCCAGTGTATCTCTGGTTTAGATCTATTGGTGTAATTCCATATTGTTGTGATTCCATAGTGGGATATCTTAGGATATTCCCTACAGAGCCTATTTTTTCCCATTTGGAACATTACATACTTGTATGCAAGGAAATAATTATTGTGTTAAAACTCTTCAAAATGAATAGAAGAGAAAAATATATCCTTGTATGCATTATTGGATTATATTCTTGGAGAGGAAAAAGGGTAATCACATGCTTTATTATGTAATATTATTTAGAGAAACATATATGCTTTTATGCATGGGAAAAATATAGTTTTGAGTAGTAGATTTCTAGAGAAAAGGAAGATGCAATCACATAATATTTATTGTGTTAGCCTTCTTTTGGGAAAAATATTATGTATTTTACAAACCTAAAGGGATTAGCTATGGTATTAGCTTTATGTCGGGAGAATATTATGCATAGTTATTGGTGATATATTTTGAATGAGAGGGAAATGTCACTTTGCATGCATGAAATAATAAGTAGTATGTGTTTGACCCTTGGAAAAGAAATGTGTTCCATGAAATATTTATTTAGTTTCTTTTGGAAAGAAATATATGTTTTACATGCAAGAATAAAAAGGCTATGTTATTACATGCACAAATTTATAACTAGTATGTTAACTTGGTTTGCAATAAAGTTCGCATTGTTATAAGTATAGCCAATGTGAATAGATCTTGTGTGGAAAAAATGTTTTTGGAAAAGAACATGTATTGACATGCATAAGTATAACATCTATGGCATTAATCCATTTTGAAAAGAAAACATAAGATTAGGCAAAAAGAGAAATTTCTTGTTGGGATAGTTATCTTGAAAATCTTGTTATGCATTTGTATGCACGGTATTATTATATAGTATGTTAGCTTTCTTTTGGAAATAATATGAAAGTGCATGCAAGATTTTGTTAGTGTTTGGTGGAAAGAGGATGCTTGATATTGATTTATTTGTTACTAATGCATGTGAAATGATGTTAAATAAGGAAACTAATGTCAATGTGGTTATGTTTTATACATGCATACAAATATTTGTTGAAGTGTCACAAATAGAGATTTATTATTGGTTTATTAATATTTTATCTAATCATGATATCAAGTGTGCTGACGACAGCAATGGCATGAAAGAAGGATGGCTTGAGAAAAGGAAATTTTAAGTTTAACATTGTGGAAGATAAAGAGTTGTTAGTCCATGCAGGTTTAGTAGTTCCAATTGCACAATGATCCCCTGAAGGAAACAGTCTGAATACAAAGACAGAGATTGATGATTCGCGGGTAAATGGTATCATGATGATTGTAATAGCTTATAGCTAGTTATGTTTTGTTTAAGATTATTTTTATATGTAAATTTTATGACAATGGTCAAGGGATGGACTCCCTTATAACCATTGAGTGAGGGGTGACAACCCTCACGAGCGTTTAATAATAAAATTAAACGTTTGCTGGTTTTCACCCTATGGGGTTTCCAGGGTATATCGGTGTCTAATGATGTGATTGTTCATTGTGTCCTTTTCATGATGTTAATTTCTTTCATGATGTGATGTTATATTATCAATTAGGTTATTTACTAATTGAGTTAAAATGATCATGGGATCGATGAATAGTTATAGCAGGAAAATTAAGTTAATATGCTACCACAAGGAAAATTAAGGGCCGTGTAACTCACTATTATTTTTACTAAATATTTCTCTATGTGATGATGATGGTTATTCAAATGGTTAATGCATAAATATAAGAAGTAATTTATAAAGTTACACATTCGTAAATGTTGAAAAAATTTCCTAACTCTAAGTATTTTTTTGCGAGGTTATCGGGGTATGTTACAAATGGTATCAGAGCAAAAGGTTGCAACACTGGCGCCTTTTGAGAATCATTATGCAAAAATGAAGTAGAGGTATGATGCTAGTGGGCATCATCTCAGGTATGATTTTAATTAAACTTGTAGTATACTACAATTAACATGAGATGCATGTTGCATGATTAATGACTGCATGAAAGAGTAGACAGTTATAATGTTTCTTTAAAAGTTGTGCTCATGAAATTTGAATATGGATGTGGATAAAATACAATAAAAATTCTATTGTACCTATGAACCATCTTGAGCACTCACTGTTTATATTGCAGATTAATTACCAACCTTTGCATGCATAATATGAGAAAAATGATTATGGTGCATAAGAAAAAAGAATGGAAAAACATGGCTAAATTTATCATGCACTACCTATAAATAATGAATACAAGTATGGTTGGTGTGATAACTAAATAATATAGAAGTTGAGTTTGACCCTGAAGAGGAAAATGGAATGTGGAAAACAAAATATATATATATATATTTGAACAAAACTCTTTAGTTGTTAAAGATAAGCAACGACTGAAATAGAACTCACATAGTGAATTTAAATTCAATGAAAAAATTCATAGTAGCATAATTGTGGGTTCTCTTTCTTCATTTAAAGTTGTAGAGGAAAGTTTGCATTCCATGTGTTCGACAAAAAGTGGTAATTGAGATCCACGGTTTTGTTATTTTAAATAATTTCATCCGTGGAAACTTTTGATGTGATTAATATTTAATATCAAGGGGTTTTCATACATTGAGATCATGTAACCCCCATGGTGATTCCAAGAAAGGTTATGTTTAGAAATGGATCCATAATTTGGTCAAATTTCCTGATTAGACGTTGTTGTAGGGATTGTTGGTTCTGTTATTAGCAGAAATTTTACCATTGATGATATTAATATGATTCATGATGTTCTAGAAATTCTAGTTTTACTATCTCTATGATAGTATAAACATATTTATGGAAATTTATTTCATCTCTGCTAACTAGTCCCTCAATGGTAGTAGATTGTATGCTTGCCAACTATTTGGAAGAATGCCTTATCCACCATAGATTGCATGCTTGAAAATTGTTGTTAAAATTCCTCAATGGATGTAGATTGCATGCTTGAAAATTGTTTGATGGAATGTCAAATTGGTTGTAGAATGCATGCTTGCACACTATTTGAAAAAAAAAGTCTACAGTGATTGTAGTTCATGATTGCAAATTATTTTCACAAAATTCCTCAATGGTTGTCGCTTATATGGTTGCAAGCTAATGGTAAGCGAAAAAAAAAAAAAAATCACATTTTGTGTCCTAGTGTTCAATGGAACTATTAATTCTCTACAATATTGATGGTTGCTAAGGTGAGACCTTAAATAAAGTATCATGCTATGGTATGCAACATGTGTTAATGTCTTTTTTCTAAGCTACATGATTATTACTATTATGTGGAAATTTTGAATGTATACCACCTATATTACATGCGATGAATTGTTGTCAATGTGCTTTGACAAATTGTGGACCCCATGTTGTGGGTCAAGTATAGATGCATGGTGTACATAAATGTTCCTTTTCCTTAATGATAATATGCAATGGAAAATTATTTAAATTATAGTGGATTTGTAGACATTGACTATTTTTAGACATTGAATTTTTATTGGATTCAATGGCTATGGAAGCTATGATGGGATTGATGTAATGAGGTAATATTTTATTTTATTATTGAGTTAATGAATACTTTAGTTGGGGTATTCAGCAAATAACTCTAGAGTTTTAGAAGACTTCTTGCCAGCTTATGGAAAGCTATTGGTGGTTAAGTTCAACATGGACCTTCCCTAAAAGTCTCCTAAAAATCCCTAGGAGAAAATAATAAAGAGGAAATATTAACATAATGGGAGAGAAATATTATGTTAATGACTTAGTTGGAGATAAATACTAAGTGGGGTAAAATAAAGCATAGCGGGAGAGAAAGGCATGCTTTAAAGAAAAAGAAGAGTATCTTTTTCGAAAAATATAAAACAAAAAGGCCTAGGCAAAAAGGTTGGCAGACCTTAAAGCAGGACGCTGCTAAAAATCTGCTGGGAAGAAATCACCAAGGAATCAATGAGGTTATTGATTCTAGTGGCAAGTAAATCTTAGCTCCGTGGGTAACTATTGGAGATAGTTCACGGTGGAGTGGAATATGCCAAGTTTCTCAATAATTCCCAAAAATTAACTAAGGTTAGATGAAATTTTGTCTATGTTATGTTACAAATTTTCAAATTATCTAAAGATGTTGGATGTTACAATAGACTGTAAATTTCATGTCTCAAAGTTGTTGCATGTATGCATGATATATTAAATTATCCTAGCAACAATTTCGATGAAATAGGTTGTGTTTTTATGAGCAAATGAACATGTCATAAATGACTGATCTATATGCATGCATAGAGGAAATTAATTGAAATATATAGGAGACTGAAATAACTCATGTTAGATAAAATAATGATTTATTGAACTTTAAATTCCTAACATATGAGAGGAACATGGCTGGAGATTAATGACATGAGTTTGAATTTGAATGAAATTACTGTGGGAGAGAAAGACAGTAATTTGCAAAGGAAATGGTTGGAGATAAATACCATGAGTTTGAATTGGATTGAAATTATTGTGGGAGAGAAAGACAGTAATTTGCAAAAACACTAGTGGGATAGAAAGACTAGTGTAACTCCTAAATAAAATGCAACGTGCACTTGATAGAATTTTTCTTATCATTTTGATGATTAAAGGGCTAAGTGCTCCCTGAGTTTTTGTGAAAGTATTATGATTTAGGTATTATTTTACATTTCCTAAATAATTGGAAATGAAAATTAAAGGTTAATGTTCCAACAAGAGAAGAACATCGAGGACGATGTTCTCTTTAAGGGGGGGAGTTTGTAATATCCCTCGTGTAAGCCACTGTAAAAAACTCTCATAAAATGAGGGTTATCAAATAATTAAATATTATTAATTATTATATTGATATTACATGACAAATATTCTTGTAATTCTTAATTATAAGAATATTGGAAGAATTATTTCTTAATTATTTTATTTAGAATAATTTAAATTCTTATATGGAAATAAATTATATTTCCAAGTTGGTATATTTTATGAGTTTTAGAAATAATGAGTAATAGATTTGGAAAAAGTATGGATAAGTGATATTTTTCTCATAAGGAAAAAGAAAATCTACCTTTTAAAATAAAAGCATGAGGGATTTATGGAATGCTTTTCTGATTTAGGAAAAATCAGATTTATGGAGGCTTTATGGATTGCTTTTGTGATTTAGAAAAGATGGAATGCTTTTATGATTTAGAAAAGATGGAATTATTTTATGATTTAGAAAAAAGTTGCAATACTTTTAGGATTTATAAAATAAATTCCATTTTAATTAATTCTATTTTATTATAATCCCATGAGAGAAATAGAGGAGGGAAAGGGGAGAATACATGGAGAATGGAGCCAAGGAAGAGGAAGAGAGTATTTCAAGCATGCATCAAGAGATGAGTAACCATATTCTTTGAAAATCTCTTTGGTTGCATATGGACCCTGATTATATAATGATTGAATTTATTTGCAATAAAAATTTCAGTGTATTAAAAGCTAGATCTACACTTATTTATGCATTATTTTGATAAAACCCCAGGGGGATCTTGTTTAGAAGGCTGAGTAGTTCCAGATCCGGTATGGATCTGATGTTTCAGCCATATATCAGTTGTAGATCTGAATATTAACCTACATCAGCTGAAGCTCCTCATATAAAATGTTGTCAAGTCTTTCTGCAGCTTTTCCAATTGTTTCTGCTATTATTTTTGAAGGATTCTTTCTCTTGCTTCAAGTAAATCCAATGCTTCTACAAAGGAACTTGATTATAGATCTGATTTCTTGATGCCATACTATAACATGAGTCTAATGGCTGATTTCTAGTGTCTTCCAGTAGAAACTGCGCAATTCCTAAAGGACGGTTTCTCTATTTACCAACTCTCTCCTTTAGCTGATTTTCAGCTAGTGTTGATTGTGGGAGATCTGTTAAAACCTCTAAACTCATTTATTTTTGCTGAAAATTTTCTTGAGGTCTGACACAGCCTAAAATAAGGGAACCCAACCCTGTTCTACGTTATTTTCACACTGGCTTGCTTATACAATGTCCTCCTTGAGCCTATTGCAGATTTTCCTAAGAGTGGAATTTAGCGCTTCTTCCTTGGTTGGTTTTTACTTCTCTTTTGGATCCATTGTTTAGATCTATAGATCTAAGGTTCCTAAGAGTAGAAAAATCTAAGAGGATTGTGTCATTCCCACACTTGCTGTGTTTCACCATTCTTCTATAGACAGAGTCTGGAACGGGCCAGGAAGCCTCTGGATTTCACCCTTCCTTGTGAAGGTGATGCATCTAGTAAATGCCCTGCCAGTCTATCTCTGGTTTAGATATATTGGTGTAATTCCATATTGCTGTGATTCCATAGTGGAATATCTTAAGATATTCCCTACTGAGCCTATATTTTTCCATTTGGAACATTGCATAATTGTATGCAAGGAAATAATTATTGTGTTAAAACTCTTCAAAATGAATAGAAGATAAAAATATATCCTTGTATGCATTATTGGATTATATTCTTAGAGAGGAAAAAGATTAATCACATGCTTTATTATGTAATATTATTTAGAGAAACATATATGCTTGCATGCATGGGAAAAATATATTTTTGAGTATTAGATTTCTAGAGAAAAGGAAGATGCAATCACATAATATTTATTGTGTTAGCCTTCTTTTGGGAAAAATATTATGTATTTTACAAACCTAAAGGGATTAGCTATGGTATTAGCTTTATTTCGGGAGAATATTATGCATAGTTATTGGTGATATATTTTGAATGAGAGGGAAATGTCACTTTGCATGCATGAAATAATAAGTAGTATGTGTTTGACCCTTGGAAAAGAAATGTGTTCCATGGAATATTTATTTAGTTTCTTTTGGAAAGAAATATATGTTTTAAATGCAAGAATAAAAAGGCTATGTTATTACATGCACAAATTTATAACTAGTATGTTAACTTGGTTTGCAATAAAGTTCGCATTGTTATAAGTATAGCCAATGTGAATAGATCTTGTGTGGAAAAAATGTTTTTGGAAAAGAACATGTATTGACATGCATAAGTATAACATCTATGGCATTAATCCATTTTAAAAAGAAAACATAAGATTAGGCAAAAAGAGAAATTTCTTGTTGGGATAGTTATCTTGAAAATCTTGTTATGCATTTGTATGCACGGTATTATTATATAGTATGTTAGCTTTCTTTTGGAAATAATATGAAAGTGCATGCAAGATTTTGTTAGTGTTTGGTGGAAAGAGGATGCTTGATATTGATTTATTTGTTACTAATGCATGTGAAATGATGTTATATAAGGAAACTAATGTCAATGTGGTTATGTTTTATACATGCATACAAATATTTGTTGAAGTGTCACAAATAGAGATTGATTATTGGTTTATTAATATTTTATCTAATCATGATATCAAGTGTGCTGACGACAGCAATGGCAGAAAAGAAGGATGAATTGAGAAAAGGAAATTTCAAGTTTAACATTGTGGAAGATAAAGAGTTGTTAGTCCATGCAGGTTTAGTAGTTCCAATTGCACAATGATCCCCTGAAGGAAACAGTCTGAATACAAAGACAGAGATTGATGATTCGTGGGTAAATGGTATCATGATTATTGTAATAGCTTATAGCTAGTTATGTTTTGTTTAAGATTATTTTTATATGTAAATTTTATGAAAATGGTCAAGGGATGGACTCCCTTATAACCATTGAGTGAGGGGTGACAACCCTCATGAGCGTTTAATAATAAAATTAAACGTTTGCTGGTTTTCACCCTACGGGGTTTCCAGGGTATATCGGTGTCTAATGATGTGATTGTTCATTGTGTCCTTTTCATGATGTTAATTTCTTTCATGATGTGATGTTATATTATCAATTAGGTTATTTACTAATTGAGTTAAAATGATGATGGGATCTATGAATAGTTATAGCAGGAAAATTAAGTTAATATGCTACCACAAGGAAAATTAAGGGCTGTGTAACTCACTATTATTTTTACTAAATATTTCTCTATGTGATGATGATGGTTATTCGAATGGTTAATGCATAAATATAAGAAGTAATTTATAAAGTTACACATTCGTAAATGTTGAAAAAATTTCCTAACTCTAAGTAATTTTCTGCGAGGTTATCGGGGTATGTTACAGTTTCCACATATGGGTTGGCTCAACACTCTTATTTAGTTTATCATGGTGCATCGTCATTGATTGCTTGTAAAAAAAGACACTTTGTTATATAATGAGCCCTCATTTTCATCGTGCAACCTGAGGTGTTGGCCTAGACTTTGATCCACACCTCCCAAATTCCGAATTCTTCTTGTACAATGGCCTGAGTGAAATAATCAAGGGTTCTTCTTTGCCAATCTGAAGTTCATTTCATTCTTATTAGATATACTAATGTGGGAATCCAAAGCAAGTGATTTGATCATTTCTGAATGTAAGTCTTTATCTTCAGCAAAAGAATCACTATTCTCATTATAAAAATATTCTGGCTCAAGGCCCTTGTGATTATTTGGAGAAAGTTGAGGTTGCAACTCACTTTTATGTTATCATGTTGATTTACCTTTTCAACAACATCTTCCTTTTTAGTATCATATACTGGAGAACCTTCAAAACTTATAAAATAACATTTTCTCTTTTTCTCCACTAATGTCCCAAAGGCTTCATCATTTGATAAATCAAATGCACAGACGTTTCAGACCTCATTATAGTATTTAAAAAATTCCTGGCCAACTTTGTCATATTCATTATATTGTTCAAATTTTTCCCTTATGGCATCAAAATAACACTTTCCCTAATCATGTGTGCCACCAGTTTGCTCCCTTCTAGGGTCACCCTTTTTTTTTAATGACTGTGATCAAATCATAGTGTCTTTTCGAAGCATCGTCCATTTAAATTTTTACCAACACCATTGTGGGGATGCTTTCTCACTCGCATTTTCACAATAAGTTGGCTTATATTCTTTTTATCTTCATGGCCATGGCCAACCTCTTCATCAAAATATGGAGGATAGAAAGAACACGGAAATATGACAAACATAACTCGGACCTATAAGACATCAATCATCGAAGAACCAATAGTAGGAGGAATCGATCAATTATACCTAAATTAATTTACATTAGTTTCTATTTGGATTATCATGGAAGTTCTCAAAATTACAATTTGGTATGTTCTATATTAATCTATTTTGTTAGCACAGACATAAAGTGTTTTACCTTACTTTATTATATATCCTTGGCAAGGGCAAGGTGAGGTAAAAAACAATATAGTCATATAAGAACATGGCCATTTCATCAATCAGAATCTCTTGTTTTCGCTCCTTCTCTAGGTAGTCACAGAATATATGACATTGATCTTCTTTTCTATTAAGGTGATTGAAACAACCATTCCACTGGTGCAACATAGAAAAATCCTTTATTTGCATGCGATGGATGCATGTTGTTCCTTTGGGTGCAAGATTTCACAACAAGAATTAATCTCAATTGGTCTCTTCATCTAGGTAATTTCGACTACTCATCTCTTCATAATAGCTTTTGCAATTTCTATTTGCTCATGCGATTCTATATAAACATGGATTTTTTCTTTCTGGCCATATCCCAAAAGTGGTTACTAAGTAGGGAAGGTTGTACTTTTTTGTTTTCTTAAATCCATTTTCAACTATTGAGTCCTATTTTTTGGAGAACAGTAGTTCCTCAATAACCACAATCTAACGGATTGATGTATATATTTACAGTTGATTCTTTGGTATCAAACAGTCTCTCTATGATGGGGTATACCTATGTAAATATAGGTGAGACAAAAATACCCAAATTGACTCTCATTTCATAATTTGGGGAGTTACATCGCTGAACTCTTGATTATAATTGTTTGGTTTTATTTTTTGTGCATGCAGATCACTGTTGGGCTACACCTAATCGTGATCAATATGTACATCTTTCTTTACCCTTTTATTTTCCTTTCCACTGCAACATGTTTGCAATTATCAATTTTTAAAAGATATTTCTTGATGTGTTTCCCTTTTCTTTTCCATTTTATTACAATATTTTTGCAAGTTGTAGTTTCTAAATGGATTTACCAATCTTCTTCGATTCAATTTTCCTCTTTTATTACAATATTTTTGCAAGTATCAGTTTTTAAAAAGGATTTTTTGGTCTTCTTCTCTGATTAATTTCTTGTGATGTTGTGCCTACAGGGGAGAATTGTTGCAAGTGCTTCAAAATTTCATGCCTCTAGTATCAAGGCGCTTGCTGGTTATGTGAACAGAAAGGTCCTCAAACTTGGAATATATTCGGATGCAGGGTATAATAGATTTTATCTATACTTTATTTGTGTCTTTTCTTTTCTACGAGATCCTTTCTTCGATAACTATGTGTGGAAAATATGCCTTTCCACAATATAGAAATATTGGAAAGGTCATCAGAGTCCGACATTTGTGAATACATTATATTTTATATCCCATTTTTAAATTCTCACGAGCTTCTCTTTTTTATCAGCTACTATACCTGTCACAAGCAACCAGGTTCCTTGGGACATGATTAAGTTAATGATGATACTTTTTCTTACTCGGTAATATTGTTTTCCTTTTGGGTTTTTATATGTAAATTATTAATGTTTTTATCTTTTAAATTCTAAGTAATAGATAATTTTTTGTTCTTCTACATGGTGTAGATTATCTCAAATACGATAACTGCTACAATGATGTCTCTAAGCCCAAAATACGGTAAATATTTTCTCTCATCAATGTAATCCTTCTTAGTTTTTTTTTCCATTCTACTAATTGGAAGCAGCTGGAGCACAACACAAGATATTGAGGAAAAGAGGGAGAGTTTATTAGCTATATCTTCTAAGTAGTCTAGGTAGTTTGAAATTTCCGAGGCATGTAAAAATAACATCTTATGTGCATGCAAAAACAAGTGTAATGACGTTTCTTTGAATTCATGGCTTCAGGAACCACTATTGATTCGACGTGATGTAACATCTATGCACAAGAAGACTTATGGAATCTTAAGTAAATATGAGGTTATTTCAGTCAAACAAGGTGAGTCTCTTCTTCAAATTATTTTGAATATTTATAAACTAAGATATTGTACTACAAAATTTTCATTTTGATAAACCTGAACATGTTCCAACTCACCATAAGATTAATTATATTTCATTATTTCCGTAATGACTCTTATTTTTTCATTTTGACCTTCTTACTTATATGACTAATTAATGCACTAAACCAATGTAATAGTTGAACATGGCATTGCAGGTTTGGTAGCAGCAGTGACATATGGCATGCAAGAGGCACATGCTGTGCATGAACGTTGCATTGTATCTCACCGACTCCAACCGATTACATGATCATGTTGTTCAAGAAGCAATAACTAAGCGCGCCATTGCAACTAGTGCCGAGTTTCTTAGAAACCTCACTCATTATGGATTGCTTGTTCTGATTCTCGTTCACATCATAGTTCAAATCCCATTTCTAAGCATAAGTGTTTTTGAATGCAAGAACTTCATAACTACAAATTTTATTTCAGCTGCTCCAACTCCGGATCATGGGAGGGACTAGCTGCCATGCAAGCATGCTTGTTAAATTTTGATTTGAGATTCATCGATGAATGTTTACGCCCTCGTTTATTTATCACTTTAATTTTTTTATGTGAAGAAAATCCACACTGCTGTGTTTGTGGAGATTATACAAATATATTTTTATCTATAATTGATGCAGGAAAACCCTGCAAACCCAGAATCTCTCTTTACTATGCTTATAAAAATGCATTTCAATAACTGCCCGAATAACTTCAATGTCTGGCAATTTTACACATTTTTGTGGAAGCGTTTATCTCACCAATTTTTATCATGAATATTTCTTCACATTTAATATTTGATTATAAAACCATTTCATAGGTGGAAGCTCTCTTTACATTTAAACCAACAACATACACACCAAGGTTTCAATCAACTCTTAGCCATTATCTATATGGCTTTTCATTTAACGTTCAACCCTTATATCTTAATCAAACCCAAAATTCATCTCTTCCATGCAGAAACTGTCCAAATATATAGTTCAACACATACACAAGGCTCTTCTATCAACCCAAATAAATTTCATATTCAAGGTTTTAAAATCTTCATCGACAGAAGTTTCTGCCTTTTACAAAGAAGGGTAATAATCAAAGGTCGAATTTACTTCATTATGAATTTGTTGTTCAAATTTCATATAACGGATATCTCTATCTCAACTTGGAATTAAACCCCGAGTATAACTCATATTTCTAACCTTCGTTTCTCAGATGACAACAGATATAACATCCTTAACATTGTATTAAAACTCATGTGCGAAATAAATGAATGTTCAGCCATAGCAACGTAACTTATCTAAACTTTGGTTAGTCTTAAACTTACCATTCACCACTCTGCCTTGCGAGTCCATATATCCATGCGTCATACCTTTGGCTTTCATCCAACTATGGACGTTCGTTTATAATCAAACTCTAGTGATTTGATTTGTAGTTACCTACGCATGCTCTCTGTTGTATTATGCATTCCCAATGGACCACTCCAGCCTTCCTTCCAAGATTGATTGTTCAAAACTCTCACGACATCTCCAAAAATGCTCACGGATTCCCAATTGATCTCTGCTTGACCGATTTTAACACAAATAAACATCGATTTATGAAATCGATCCCTCCCTCTTCATGTGCAACTTATTAGCGCAACCAGTTAATGAATCAATGTCATAATTCAGAACAGAGTTCTGCGGAACATCATTTGTTTCAACGTTGATCTAATATCAATGTCTCTGCACACAAACTTCCACTATGGTAATCGATTCACATACAACTCAATTTATTTTAAAAGCTGAATGCCAACAAAATAACATTCCTCCACACAGTTGCAACAACGGTTTCTCTGCATTATGGCTTGGCCCATCGACTAGATTAAACCCCTTGCACCGTTTCAAGGTCCATCTGTAATTATAATGATATTAAACTCGACTTAAAATTATGTCAGTCGAACCCCTTGAGAATTCGATCTTTTCCAGGATTTAAATTGAAAGAAATTCCACACGCTTTTCTTTTGGGTTCTGAACCTTATTCAACCCTTGTTTTCACCAGGCCTTACACTCATGATTGATGGCTTCAAATTTCCATTTAAACTCTTGGCAATCGTTGTATGTATTTTCATTTCAAATGTGCGCTATCTACAAACCTTCACAACAGAAAGTCAACATTACTTAAAGTCAGTGGTTTTGAAATATGCAGAATTCCATTTCATTCAACGATGCCAATCAAACCCATAGCCCTAAAATTAAACTCGATTCACCGAACACACTTAGTCTCTCATTTAGTTCACACGTATTTGCTATTCCAATTAACAAATGCAATGGCAATATTAATAATATTGATTCCTGCAACCATGTGCAGAGCCACATCTCAAAGTCTATTAAAATCAAACATATTCATACAGAATCGAATTCAACAATGTGCATATGGCTCAAAAGTCAAAATCCCCATATATATATAAAAACAAACAATTACAAGAGGTTTTTGTTCATGGCCAGATATTCAAAATTCATGGCCCTTCCAATTGCCTGAAGGCTTACAACCTCTGTCTCCTACCTCTGTCTCTATTCTCTCCTGATCTCTTTGGCCTTTTGAGGCTCATTAATTTATACAATTTGAATTGAACCAATTTACGTTCAAATCCCTTTAATCACTCAACAAAGTCCACAAATATCTCAACACCCCTAAAATTTAGATTTTTATCCCTAAAATCTTGAAACTAAATCTAACTTAGGATCATAATTAATTCTCAAATATCTTAAGTCTAATTTCTCTCATGTTTTCAGTTATTTGGAAACATTACAAATCCTCACATATAATTAATTAAAAATATAATTTAATCACTCAAAAAATATCATTAATATTTACATGAAATTAATATTTTCTAAAAAACGTGAGACCCCTAGGTTTAAATAAAATACAAGGTATTTTCCCAGGTCTAATGCTCCTGCATCAATAACATTATTTATTTTTAATTATATTGTATTGCATTGAGATCATATGAATCTGAATATTGGCTTTAACAACAATTGGTTAGATATTATTTATTTATTTATTATTTTATTTATATTTTTTTTACTTTTAATTTTCATTATATTTTATTGAGATGATATGAGTGTGAATATTGGTTTTAACAACAATTTGTTGGATATTAGTAATTTTTATTTGTAATTATATTGTATTTAAATGATATTGGTGACAATGTTGGATGATTTTATTTTAGCTAGATAATATGAGTGTCAACATTGAATGTACCACCAATTTGTTAGATGTAAAAATAATTGTGACAGATATTTATTAAGCGTAAATGTACACTTGATAATTTCATCTTAGAGTAACTTTCCCGTGAACTACTGTGACACTAACATTTATTATGCACACTCAATGCACTAAACCTTAAGAAGATGACGTTCCAATACCAACATTTATTCTGCACACATGAAATCCAATGGAGTATTTTTCCACCGAATCGACCGATGATAGCCCGCCTTGCTCTATTCATAGCCGAATAGAAACCAACGAAATGTCTTATGTTTATGGTTGCTCGACAGTATAGGGATAAACTAGAATCACCGCAAAGGTAATAGTGTGCATAAAACGGAACAAACCCAAATAGAAAAACTCTACCGCATTCAATTTCTTCTGTCTGCATAGTATTGGTCGGAATTAAGAACAATTTAGACTAATAATATATTTAATGAAGATATGTGTCTTTATTACTTAATCATGTTTTCAGAATTTTAGTTTAATTATTTTGTAGATGGTAGAGATTTAACTTTTGGTAGTATGTATAAATCAAAACTTGAAATTTATTTTAAAAGTAGTTATCTTCTTTTTACTTTTTTAATTAAATTGATTAATAAATAAAAATATTATATGTACACTTTTACAAAATATTCTAAATTCTTTATGCCCTTCTTCCTTTTTTTTGGTTTTACCTTTTGTTTATAAAATATTCTAATTAAATTGATTATTTAAAAGAAAAATAATATAAACATGTGCCATCTAAAGTGATTTATAGATTTTGGACATGTCTTATTGATAAGCCATAGTATTGGTCCATGGTATTGCAACGAGACCTATTTATAAATTAAAACCTATATAATAAGTATTTTGTTATTTATTATAGGTTCATGCTTATAGGAATTTACTGGTCATTTACCTTTGTCTATTTTGTAATAGAGCTTCTAGAATTTTAACTTAATTCTCAATAATTATTAGATTGACTGTACCAATTTGACCTCCACAAAATATTCTAGAATATTCTTAGTTGTATTCACAAATTGAAGGTTCAAACTTATTTTCAAGAGGGAAGAAGTTATAGTTTATATGGAATGATTTATGGTTTTTGTGGCATGTAGTATCAATAAACAAAGGTATTATCCCATGGTATTGTGACAGACCCTATTCACAAATCAAGAATCTTCATGAGTGAGGATGAATCTCTAAAACTAAGATTCTTGTTACAAGTTTTTTTACTTATGTATATATTTAACTTTTTTATTAATTATTTTTATAAAGAATAATAATTTAAACTAAAATAATAATTTAGTTAATTTTTATGATTTTTTTTTTTAGAAAAATGAAATGCATCATCATGTAAGTATTTTGATGTTTATATGGATTAATGGTTATCCACATTTACCATTCATGAAATTTATATAGTGATGCTAGCATATGACTGTTATTGGTTATTCAGGTAGAACTTATAAATGCATAGAATAAATATAATTATTTTATAAATTAATGTTATCATTAGTTATTAATAATCAATAAGAAAGAAATTTCTTCAAGAACATACTATATTTGTTGTAACGTATTTACCAGATCCATCATAACTCTCGATTTATCAAGCTTAGAGGGATTAAATAAGAAGAGATAAGAAGAGATTTGATCCATATAAATGCTTGGTAGATCATCAATGCTATGGATATAGACTAATTAAAAATAAATTAAACAAAAAAAATAATAAATTATTATAATAAATTTAATTAATATAATAAAATTAACAAAACATCCATCGTGGCCATGTCTCAAGTTTACAAGTTTATATGTTCCTTATAGCTTTTAGACTATTTCTAAGTAGATCCTCAATGCTATGGATATAGACTAATTAAAAATAAATTAAACAAAAAAAATAATAAATTATTATAATAAATTTAATTAATATAATAAAACGGAAAAAACATCCATATAATAAGTTTACAATTTTATATGTTCCTTATAGCTTTTGGACTACTTCTAAAGGAACCTTATTTGATACTAATTGTTGGAAAAAAAGAAAATACTAAGTACGGGTGAATTAGTATTTCATGACAAATTTTAACAATTAATAAAAAGATTCAAATACTCAAAAAATGACCATGTAAAATATATAAATATCACAAGAACACCATAAGCATCATTCACATAGAAAAAAATAATTTTTACATGAAAATCCATAATGAAATAAAACCCCCAATTTTTCTTTTAATTTTGATGTAAAAGAAAGAAAAAATATATATTTTTTTAAAATCTTATTGTGCATGCAACAACATAAAGGAGGATCCACACTATTTTTATTTGTAGGCACACAATTGTAGGAAGAACCAGCGACCACTATTTATAGGCACTGGCCTACTGATATGTTTTAGGAAGCTACATGAAAAAGACTCTGATTTTCGAATAAATGATATTAAGTTTTGTTCCTACTAAATAATTGATCCTCTATTTAAAGTACCCTATATATACTCTACCACATATAAATTCAATTTGTTTTCTTTCAGGCCTATTGGTGTACACATATCAGCGTTTGGATAGATCACGATATTTACTGTAGGTCGCCAGCAAAATGGTTTGGGTAGACTCGCACGCCCATTCCTTCAATTCTCATACAATGGCAAACCCACCAGGTAATCATGTTTGTTAACTGGATTTCTTCTATTTCCTACTAAGGTCGATTTCCTCCTACATTTTATTCTCCTCAATCCATACTATTCTTGACAGTAGTTTGCTTTTTGTGGCTACAGGTGGAATCACCAAGGAATAGAACCTCTCACGGTAAGTGGTTTTCATCTCGATTTTTCCATTTTAGCATGGTTCTCCTCATGAGAAATTTGGTTATATTTCAATGTTTCTAATTAATTTGTTGGTCTTATGCATGTACATTCCAACATTTTCCTTCGTTTCTTACGATGGAATTGTTTTCCGGACCACTGTTTTAACTTATTCACCTTATTACATTTCCAACGCAGGTTGGTAACATTATTTCATAACATCTCTTCTACTCTCGTTATTTCTCCATATTTACCAAGAATGTAGAGGATTAATTTAAAATGATTTTACATTGGTTACATTACAACACTACCTTTGATTTTAATTCTTTAGATATGTTTAAACATTTCTGGGCTGATAGCCTTAATTGGGACGGTATTAAATTTTTCTTATAATTCTTCCTGGTTCACATACTACTTTGGAGTTTTGTAATAACATTTACTTGTATGCCTTCTTAATGGTTTATAGAAGGATTATTCTAGAGTAATTTATGCAAGACGTATAGATGTATATTCTGTATATATATATATTCTTATAGTATCCATTTAAATCTTACCATTATAATTTCACAGCCTCGTCTCCTTCAACCATTTTTGAAAATGGAGTACTCTATTATTGTAAAGTTGTTTGTTAAGATCATTATTTTTTTTCGTATTTTAACTTTTTAATGTATTGGTCCACATTTATTCACCAGATTTGCATAAGTATTTAAGCTGTTAGTACTGGCAATATAGAATCTCGCTTTAGTTCTACATATCTATATACATCTACTATACTCAGATTTAATTGTGGTTATTGTAAAAATATTTACAACAGAAGTACATAATATAATAAGGTGTTTCTCTTCATACATATACATATATACTATTAAAAGTTTTTTGTTTGAGTTAATATACTATTTTGATCGAATATAAGAGTGTCTTGTAAAACAATCAGTTTTTCTTCTAGATCAGTCTTACACATATGTTTGTTTATTTAACTGAAATTCCGAATAGTATGTGTATATTTCCTCAATATAGAATCATGCATAAGCAAAAATCTATTTGAAGTACAATTTACAACAATACTTTAACTTATACTCACACTGTAATTTGTTTTTTAATATTCTGACAGCACTCACAGTCTTATTCCAGCATATTAAAATCTGATGCATGTACTTATGTAGTAATATCAATGGCTTTATCTCTCACTTGGTAAAGTATTATGCTTCAGAACGGATAATTAAAATATAATTAATGATAGTTTCGTTTTTGAAATCCTAATTCAGATAATAAGACTAGAATAAATATTTACGCCGATAGGCGTAACCCCCTGTCGGAAGGAGCATGTTTTGTGATTAGTCTAATTAATTTTTTTGATCTGACGGTCAGGATTGGAAGATGCCAGTATATTCTGGTCGTCGCCACTAAATCGATGGATGAAATCTACCGCACTAACTTCCTTGCATATCTAAATCAGGTGTTTAAACCATACTTAAATTAATTTTTTACAAATCTGGATTAAAAATTTACTGTGCCATTTATTAATTGACACCTATCAAGATTAACCTTTCGAATGAAACTGAAAGAATAATGCCTGTCCAAGTGTGTGACACTGTTATGCCAAGTGTCTGAAGGCGCCTGCGGACAAGGACACGTCGTGAGAAGAAAGGTTGTGGGCGCCCTGGTCGGTCGTTTCAAATAGGATAACGGTTATGCCAAGTGTTTGAAGGCACGAGCAGACAGAGATTGGTCGTTTCAAAGCGGATAACGGTTATGCCAAGTGTTTGAAGGCGCGAGCGGACGAGCTGGAACGTGTAGTTGGAATGGAACGCATGGTGCGTGAATCTGATATTCCTCGTCTCCCTTATTTACAAGCTGTGGTCAGAGAAACGCTTAGACTCCATCCACCTGGGCCGCTTTCCCTTCCGCACTTATCTGTGGGAGCCTGCAATGTGTTGGGCTATCAAATTCCCAAAAACACACTGGTTTTGGTGAATCTTTGGGCGATCGGAAGGGACCCAACGTCATGGCAGGATGCTGAAAGGTTCGTGCCTGAGAGATTCATAAATGGCTGCTCCCTCGATGAAAAAGTTCGGAACTGTGAGTGGATTCCGTTTGGAGCAGGAAGGAGAGCATGCCCTGGAGAGCAGCTGGGAATGCTTCTTGCTCAATTTATATTGGCGCAGCTATTGCACTGTTTTGACTCGACACTTCCCGATAAGATGAATGGGCAGGAGCTGGATATGTCTGAAAGGTTTGGCCTCACAGTGGGCAGAGCACATGATCTCCGTGCTGTTCGGTCCCGTCGCCTGAAACTGTAACTTGTGGCTTACTCTATGCAAGAGTTGGTTAAATTTAGGAGATTTATTTAATTGAGTTAAGTCTAGTGATTTTGATTTAAGTTATATTTTCGTAGAAGTCCAATTAATAAAGAAGCGCAGTAGCTCCTATAGTTTATATATTAATTTGTCTTTTCTCCTGTCTCTTTCTCACAAATTGACTCTTATGATTTGCCTGTTAATTTGTCTTTCCTCCTCTTCCTTTCCCACAAATTGGTATCAAAACCGAGTCCAGAAATAACAGAAATTTCAAAAGCATGTGTGTGTCGAAGTGGTGTGCAGCCGTAGTCGCCAGAAAACATTGCTTGTTTATTATCTGTTGAGGTGTTGTAAGCAAAGGCAGCTGCCGTCAGCTACCATCGCGAGCGCGTCAGAGGAGAGAGCGGCCAGGAGCCTCCGCCATAACTAGCAGCATCCACCACTGCCAACGGCCGCGGGTGAAACAGAAAACTCGTGAGCAAATTTCAAAGGTCTTAATTTAATTTAAAGAGATGCACAACTCTTTCTCCGCAGCCAATAGCCAGAGCAACCCGCAACCCATGCTCTGATCAATTTATTAGCTGTCTTTATCAAAAGGGTTTCTTACCAGCACAACAGAATAACTTGGCAAGTATATTTTAAAGGGTTTCTTACCAGCACTTTCTTACATGGTCACTTTTGACGTTTCAGAATTTGTATTCAGCGCCAAATACTTTTGAAAAAGTTGAAAAAGTTATCTATAGCGTTGTCAAATTCCAGAGCTGCCGTCATGAACTTTTTGACCAGAACATTTGTGAGTACTCGTTCAAAATGATTTTTTTAAGAGAAAGTTATGTTGAATTAGTGGACGCAATGTAATCTCTAGGAATTTATGAAAATGAAAATTACTAAAGCACGTAGAGGACATTTAAAGTGCACATACTACTCGCGTAAGGTACAAATAACTTCTCAGCATAAATTACAATACAAAAAATTTAGAGCGCTCAACAACATAGATACTCTGATTATTTTAGCCATAGAGGAATCACACCAGCGATTCTAAACAAAATCTAGATATGAAAAATACAAATTATAAAGAGGAATTTTAATTGACAGTGCAGCGCAACCATGGAAAAATCAACCTCTATAATATTTCATTCGAAGTTCCATTGCAATTTTACAAACAGTTATATCTAGCATAGGAAACAGGAAAGCTTCAATGTCCATTACTGCGAGGGATTATACAAATTATTAGAAAGGACAATATATTTGTATACCAACAAAAACCCATAACCCATAATGAAATTATTTATAGCACCTTGTAACAAACATATTTTTGAGACTTCAATTATTATAAAAGTTCCCCAACCATATCGGGTGAGGATGTCCCAACAATACATTTGAAAGTTAAGGTCGTGCAAATGTTAATAACAACAATTTATCCAAACATGAAAATAACCAACATCTTTATTAAACCTTATTAAAAAATAAAAAACTAAAAAACTTTTTAAATTTTTTAAAAAATAGAAAACTTCTTAAATTTTTTAAAAAATAAATAAATAATATTATATTAAAATTAAAAGCACAAAAGAAAATTATTTAATTTATTTTTATTTGTTAAAATAAAAATCACAAATTCAAAATTTATAAAACACAAAATTAAAAAATTAAAAATATATTATAACTTTAAAAGTTATAATTTTAAAAAAGACAAAAAAAAATAGCACAAATTCAAAATTATAAAACACAAAATTAAAAAATTAAAAAATATTATAACTTTAAAAGTTATACCTTTAGTTATAACTTTAAAAAGAGAAAAAATTAGTAAAATATTTTTAAAACATAAATAAATTATATTATATTAAAAATTAAAAACAACAACAAAAATATAGAGGTCAAATGATGATAGTGGTGGTTAAACTCCATGACACTAAACTTTGATCTAAAAAACAAATTATTTAGTTTATTTTTATTTGTTAAAATAAAAATCAAAAATTCAAAAATTATAAAAAGAAAAATAAAAAAATTAAAAATATATTACAACTTTAAAAGTCACGGAAAAATTTAAAGCTTGTTAAATCTTTTTAAATTACTAAATAAAAAAAGTTAAAATAATTTAAATTTTAAAAGAAAATAAAAAACTTGTTAAAATTTTTAAAAAATAAATAAATAATATTATATTAAAATTAAAAGCACAAAAGCAAATTATTTAATTTATTTTTATTTTTTAAAATAAAAAACACAAATTCAAAATTTATAAAACAAAAAATTAAAAAATTAAAAATATATTAAAACTTTAAAAGTCATAACTTTAAAAATGACAACAAAAAAATTAGCACAAATTAAAAAATTATAAAACACAAAATTAAAAAATTAAAAAATATTATAACTTAAAAAGTTATAACTTTAGTTATAAATTTAAGAAGAGAAAAAATTAGTAAAATAAAAAGTTAAATTAATTTAAATTTTAAAAGTCACGGGAAAATTTAAAACTTGTTAAATTTTTTTAAATTACTAAAATAAAAAATTTCAAATAATTTTAAAAGTCACCGAAAAATAAATAAACTATATTATATTAAAATTTAAAAACAATAAAAAAATAAAATATATTAAAATTTAAAGTAAAAAAACAAATTATTTAATTTATTTTTATTTGTTAAAATGAAAATCACAAATTCAAAAAATATAAAACACAAAATTTATAAAACGCAAAATTAAAAAATTAAGAATATATTAAAACTTTAAAAGTTATAACTTTAAAAAGGACAAAAAAAAATTAGCACAAATTCAAAAATTATAAAACACAAAATTTAAAAATTAAAAATATATTATAAGTTTAGTTATAGCTTTAAAAATGACAAAAAAATCTACTAAAATACAAAAGTTAAAATAATTTAAATTTTAAGTTAGTTGGTCCAATGTCGCATTGTGACAACAATTGTGTCAATGTTTAAATCAATCCCCTTGGGCTCACCAATTACTTTGGTTTTTAATTTTTTGGGTAATGGTTGTCCCTTGGGTTCACCAAGTCCTTTGGTTTATAATATTAAACCCTTGGGTTTATTAGTTTTTTTGGTTTATAATATCAATAATCGATCAATTTCATCCATGATCAAATGTCACCTTCTCACAAACATTGTATCAATATGAAAATCACCCATGCCCAACCATGGTCATACTTGGTCCAACGTCGCATTGTGACAACGATGCTCTCAATGTTTAAATCAATTCCGTTGGGTTCACCAATTCCTTTGGTTTATAATATGAATAATAAATCAATGTCATCCATGATCAAATGACACATTCTGACAAACATTGTCTCAATATGAAAATCACCCATGGCCAACCCTGGTCATAGTTGGTCCAACGTTGCATTGTGACAACAATTGTCTCAATGTTTAAATCAATTCCCTTGGGTTCACCAATTCCTTTGGTTTATAATATTAAACCCTTGGGTTTATTAGTTTTTTTGGTTTATAATTTGAATAATCAATCAATGTCATCCATGATCAAATGTCACATTCTAACAAACATTGTCTCAATATGAAAATCACCCATGGTCAATTCCCTTGGGTTCACCAATTCCTTTGGTTTATAATTTGCTGGGTAATGGTTTTCCCTTGGGTTCACCAATTCCTTTGGTTTATAATATTAAACCCTTGGGTTTATTAGTTCTTTTGGTTTATAATATGAATAATCGATCAATGTCATCCATCATCAAATTGTCTGAATATGAAATCAGCCGTGGCCAACCATGGTCATACTTGGTCCAACGTCGCATTCTCACAACAATTGTCTCAATGTCTAAATGAATTCCTTTGGGTTCACCAATTCCTTTGGTTTATAATATTAAACCCTTGGGTTTATTAGTTCTTTTGGTTTATAATATGAATAATCGATCAATGTCATCCACGATCAAATGTCACATTCTGACAAACATTGTCTCAATATGAATATCACCTATGGCCAGCCATGATATAGTAATTCGAACGTCGCATTGTGACAACAATTGTCTGAATATTTAAATCAATTCCCTTGGGTACACCAATTCCTTTGGTTTATAATATTAAACCCTTGGGGTTATTAGTTCTTTTGGTTTATAATATGAATAATTAATCAATATCATCCATGATCAAATGTCTCATTGTGAGAACAATTATCTCAATGTTTAAATCGATCCCCTTGGGTTCACCAATTCCTTTGGTTTATAATATTGAACCCTTGGGTTTATTAGTTCTTTTGGTTTATAATATGAATAATCGATCAATGTCATCCATGATCAAATGTCGCATTGTAAGAACAATTGTCTCAATGTTTAAAATCAATCACAGGTTCACCAATTTACATTGGTTTATAGTATTAAACCATGAAAGGTTTTATTAGTTCTTTGGTTTATAATATATGAATGTCGATCAATTTCCTCCATCAGCCAGTACAATACGAAGACTCATGAATATGAAAATCACCCATGGCCAACCATGGTCATAGTTGGTCCAACGTCGCATTGTGACAACAATTGTCTCAATGTTTAAATCAATTCCCTTGAGTTCACCAATTCCTTTTGGTTTATAGTTTGTTGGGTAATGGTTGTCCCTTGGGTTCACCAATTCCTTTGGTTTATAATATTAAACCCTTGGGTTTGTTGGTTCTTTTGGTTTATAATATGAATAATCGATCAATGTCATCCATGATAAAATGTCGCATTGTGACAACAATTGTCTCAATGTTTAAATCAATTTCCCTTGGGTTCACCAATTCCTTTGCTTTATAATTTTTTGGGTAATGGTTGTCCCTTGGGTTCACCAATTCCTTTGGTTTATAATATTAAACCCTTGGGTTTATTAGTTGTTTTGGTTTATAATATGAATAATCGATCAATGTTATCCATGATCAAATGTCACATTATCAGAACAAGGTATACTCAATGTTTAAATCAATCCCCTTGGGTTTCACAATTCCTTTGGTTTATAATATTAAACGCCCAGGTTTATTAGTTCTTTTTGGTTCTATAATATGAATATTGATCAATTCATCCATGATCAATGTCACATTCGACAAATATTGTCAATGGCAGAAATCACTCATGGCCAACCATGGTCATAGTTGGTCGGAAATCATCGCATTGTGACAACAATTGTCTCAATGTTTAAATCAATTCCCCTGGAGTTCGCCAATTCCTTTGGTTTATAATATTAAACCCTTGGGTTTATTAGTTCTTTTCGGTTTATAATATGAATAATCGATCAATGTCATCCATCATCAAATTGTCTGAATATGAAATCAGCCATGGCCAACCATGGTCATAGTTGGTCCAATGTCGCATAGTGACAACAATTGTCTCAATGTTTAAATCAATTCCCTTGGGTTCACCAATTCCTTTTGGTTTATAATTTGTTGGGTAATGGTTGTCCCTTGGGTTCACCAATTCCTTTAGTTTATAATATTAAACCCATGGGTTTATTAGTTCTTTCGGTTTATAATATGAATAATCGATCAATGTCATCCATGATCAAATGTCACATTCTGAAAAATATTGTCTCAATATGAAAATCACCCATGGCCAACCATGGTCATAGTTGGTCCAACGTCGCATTGTGACAGCAATTGTCTCAATGTTTAAATCAATTCCCTTGGGTTCACCAATTCCTTTGGTTTATAATATTAAACCCTTGGGTTTATTAGTTCTTTTGGTTTATAATATGAATAATCGATCAATGTCATCCATCATCAAATTGTCTGAATATGAAATCAGCCATGGCCAACCATGGCCATACTTGGTCCAACGTCGCATTGTGACAACAATTGTCTCAATGTTTAAATGAATTCCCTTGGGTTCACCAATCCCTTTGGTTTATAATTTGTTAGGTAATGGTTTTCCCTTGGGTTCACCAATTCCTTTGGTTTATAATATTAAACCCTTGGGTTTATTAGTTCTTTTGGTTTATAATAAAAAATAATCGATCAATGTCATCCATACTTGGTCCAACGTCGCATTGTGACAACAATTGTCTCAATGTTTAAATGAATTCCCTTGGCTTCACCAATTCCTTTGGTTTATAATTTGTTAGGTAATGGTTTTCCCTTGGGTTCACCAATTCCTTTGGTTTATAATATTAAACCCTTGGGTTTATTAGTTCTTTTGGTTTATAATAAAAAATAATCGATCAATGTCATCCATGATCAAATATCACATTTTGACAAACATTGTCTCAATATGAATATCACCCATGGCCAACCATAGTAATAGTTGGTCGAACGTCGCATTGTGACAACAATTGTCTCAATGTTTAAATAATATTAAAATATTATATATTATTTATTTAGTAATATTTATAATATTATAATATTACTATTAATCATTATAAATAAATATTCAAATATTTATTAATAATGATTATTACTAATATTATAATATTATTAATGATATATATTAATAATATTATAATATTTTAATATTTATTTAGTAATATTAATAATATTATAATATTACTAATAATCATTTTAAATAAATATTCAAATATTTATTAATAATGATTATTAGTAATATTATAATATTATTAATATATATTATTAATAAATATTCAAATATTTATTAATAATGTTTATTACTAATATTATAATATTATTAATATATATTATTAATACTATATATTAGTAATATTTTAATATTTTAATATTTATTTAGTAATATTAATAATATTATAATATTACCAATAATCTTTATAAATAAATATTTAAATATTTATAAATAATGATTATTACAGTTGTTAAGCTTTAAATCAAATAATTAATATATTTAATATATTAATATTCTTATTAATATATAATATATATATTTCAAGTTAATATAATAAATTTATTATATATAATATTTATTTATTCATATATAAATTAATGTGATGTGTAGTGGATATAGGCCTATCGGCGTATATCAACCACATTGGTAAATGTGGTTGTAAATCTATTTTATATACGCCTATCGGCGTATATCAACCACATTAGTTTTTACTAATGTGGTTGTGCTAGTATACAAATATTCTCTGTTAGCCTCCTAACCCAGATTTAAACCTGTCACCAGATACAGAAATTCTGGCCATTGGGGCTAACTAAACATTGTCCATACAACCATATGGATTTTAGTATTCCTGCTGTAATAAAATCGG
>JAXQQM020092138.1:0-39988 GCA_034641835.2 Pinus albicaulis | reverse complement strand
CATGGAGGGATAAAATCAAAGTACATGGTCAAGTCTGAAGTCATCATCATCATTTTTGGTATGTAGAAGTCATCATTGGGTCATGAGAAGACATCAAAACTTCAAAATATTTCCTAATTTAGTCATTCTCATTTCTTATTCCTTCTTGCATGATATTGAGCTCTGGAGAGCTATTGCATTAAGCCAAATATATGGCTGTTGTTTTCAAAGGTTTACATTGAGCACTATCAAGAGAGGCTGCAAACCATCAAGCGAGGCTACAAATCATCAAGCAATGCTGTGAATACATTCAAGAAACCATGGCAGAAAAAAGAAGGATAAACAAGGGTGGCCAATGTTTGAGATATGAACCAGCAGATATGAATTTGATCAATGAATACCCAACAGCAGTGGAAGTCTTTAGAAGGACATGTTGCTTACAGTTTTGTGAGAAATTACAAGGTTGCCATGTACAAGTTTCTAAAGAGTTTTCTTTGAATTTCAGTGGAACAGCCACCAAAGTGAGAATGCTCAATCTATCCATCACACCAGAGGTTATTACAACTGCTACAAGGATTCCAAGAGGACAGGAGAAGTGGTTCAAAGATTTCAAGTTTAACATGGAGCAGTGTAAATAATTTATGAAGCTTGAAAACAGTGAAATGGATCTCACCAGTGCCATTCCAAGAAGATGCATGAAGTACAACTACTCAAAATTTATGTTCATCATCCAAAAGTACTTTACTTGTGAAGGGAGATACCACAAAGTCTACTCATATCATTTCAAGCTACTTCTACACTTTACTGGTAAGATTTCCCTTGATCTGCCTTTCTATTTACATAGAAGTTTGTCAAAAATGGCAGATAAGGTCCAAGAAAAATATGAAGGGAGTGAGACTTCATTGTTTCATCATGGTTTAATGAAACTGTTGGTTTTAGATGAACTTCAAAGGTTAGGTAGAGACTGGTCCTCATTTTTGTTTGTTAGTGGTTTTGAGTTGGATGCTCTTACTCCTTCTAGAACTCCTAAACCTAGGAGAATTCCATCACCATTAGTAGTAGAACCAAGTGAACCTGAAAGAGTAGAACCAAGTGAGCCAATTATGATGGAGACAGAGCAATTACAGAGTTTTGATACACCAAATGTCCCACCTGCAAAATAGAAGTCAAAAGTGTCCAAGCCTACAAAACAAAAACACGATGTTAGTAAACAAGGAACCAAAAGGATGACAAGAAGCCAAATAGTTGACTTAGAAGAGAAAATAGTGGTTGTAGAAGATGTTAGCAACCTATAAATATAGGATTCATAATTTTTACTTGACTGAGGATAGTCATGTAAATATGTACATACATTGCTTTCTGCAAGTTGTTTTCCCATATTTGTAAAAAAAATAAAAAAATATAGAAAAGAAAAAAGAGGGTAAAAGTCCTAAAATAAAAATCAAAGGACTTAGAAAAATGATATACCCCAAAAGAAAAAAGATGAATAAAACATGAAAGTGTGCAAGTCTAAATGCCACTACTTTTTACTTTTGCAGTTGATTATGGCAGAGTGTCAATAAATGCCATAATCCATGATGAGTTGAACTACTTAATCTTGACTTGTCATGTTTCAATTTACTTGTTTTAGATAGAGAATGAAGAACTTTCATACAGTGTAATCATGAAAATTCAGTAGTTAGGTAGAGAATAAAAGAATCGAACAAGTTTAATCTGGATTCTTGGATGAAATAATTTTAGAATTAGATAGTTTTACTGCTTTCAAAAGAATAAAATGTTGTAAGGTTGCTAGCTCAAATGCACCTGATCAAAATAGAAGAAAAAATGTTAGGAGATATGATTGGGTAGGTAGAAGAAGCCGGGAAATCCATTGTAAATATCTTTCACCATGCTACAATAACTAATTTCCCCTCCCCATAGCTATTTGACATTCTAGACTATCAATCAAAGAGGCTCAGGGCATTTCTCTGACTTTTGTTGGGACCGGACCCAAGGCTCAATGACTAACTAGTTGAAAGTGTTAAGTTTCTATATTAATCTTAGAAATCACATCATTTTCCTTTCATGCATTCATTACCATGAAAAATCAAAATTAAAGATCCCATTTTTACTTAATGATGCTCAAAACCTCATTTGATTAACTTCCTACATCTCATGAAGCATAAAACCCTCAAAATAGAATTTTATCCTAAGGTGAAGTGATAAAATTATCATTATGAAAGCTTGGCTTTAAATCTTCACTTTTCTTGGTTACAATTGTATTTTTTGAGTATTCACTTTTCCCTAGTCATATTAACACTTAACTTATTTATTAACACCATATAAAAAGTCCTAGTCCTATTAATATAACTCCTTTTTATTAATTATCCCAAAAAACCCCTTATTATAAGCTTTTTATGTCAAAGTTATTAATCACATGTTTAAAGTAAATCCCGAAACTATCCCTTTGACATAAAAACTATCCATAATTAAATATCATGATCCCTTATAGTTTTGGACCTTCAAATAATCTAAAACTATATAATAAAATAAAATACAAAAATCAAAGTTCAAACTTGTATTAACCCGCCCCCATACATTTTAAACCTATATATAAACTCCTTTTATATATAGAAAACTCATTATCCAATACATAAACCCAATGCCCTTGCATTCATCCATCGCCCTTCGATCATCTTTATATTCCTAATCCAACGGTCCACACTAGGCGCGATGAAACAACCTCATGCCCCACTATTCTTCGTCGTGTTAAGTCGTGATCGTTGATCATTTCTATTAAATATGTGACCCATCTTAAAGACTGGTCCCACCTTACTTTTCCCCACAACTCCAAAACTAATCCTGACCATTCGCATCGTGAAATCAAATCTAATGGTGCGGGTCTCATATCGCACGCCGAAAATGATTGATTGAAGTTTGATGAAATTCACGCAATAAAAGTTGTTTCATTAAACCACCCATTGCTACGTGTCCAATTTCAATTGGATCACGTTCCAAAAGTTAAAAACAACTTACCATCTAAAAGTAACGCGATAACCACCGATGGTTTTCGCATTCAAAGCAAAACTGCCTCCCACCATTGACTGTGACCTGCAATAAATGATATGCATATTAAAAAAAATGAAGGTTTAAACCTTAGTTCTTCACTGTTTTGCGTATCATTTGCCCCCTCGCCTATTGAGAAAATACGCCCAGACTCTGTTTTTTACCTTTGCTAGTCAATTTTTCCCCCTGAATCAGAATTTCACCGTAGATATTGTATTTAGGAAAATCCTGACGCTTCCCACTAAGCCACAGTGACCAGTTTGAAGATCGATACAACCTGAAACCCTTCTCGACTGCCACAAAACCTGCATAAGGTATTTCTCAGTGTTCCAAACCTTCAATTTTGCAAATTTAAAAGAAAAATTAAACAAAATTGACTGTAGAAAAAGAAAATTTCCAATCTAAGAATGCCCAAACCTTGAAAAAACAGGGCAAACCCTGTCAAATTTTTATCAGAATTTTCCATTTCCATCAATTCTCAGTTTTTAATCATTTTCCATCCATCAAAAGTTTAAAAAACACACTGAGAGCCATTGAATCCATTTTTCAGTCCTCTACATCTAGAAAACTTGTGTTTTCTATCCCAAAACCCTTGCCCAGATTTCCAAAATTCTCCTAGATCTACTCAATTAGCCTCTGTTTTCAAATTAACTAAGAAAACAGTTTAATCTTGCTTAGTTTTCACCAAAATGACAAGAAAACAGATAACTCCTAAAACTGGAGGTCCAAAAGCTCAAAAATCTACCTCAGCCAATCTTCCAAAGCCTGAATCTTCAAAGATTAATAAGCCTACTCCTGTTTTGATAGCTGATTCAACTGAAGTAGTTAGACCTCTACAACCACCTGTTACTACTGAAGAAAGCAGTACCCTAATTGATCTAGATTACAGGATTAATGATGCAATGTTAGAATTCAATATGCTTGAAGTCCATAGCTGGTGTTATGAGAAATTTGTGAAGAAAATTGAAAATGAAATACCTATATGGGAGTCAAATTTTCCTAAGTATGTGGTCCCAATCACTCATCCAGCTCAAGACCTGATTAGACTATGCCAATTACATTATGTCCCTGACCAGAGATGTGTTGTAAACAAGGATGGGAAAGTTCTATTTTCTATAATAGCAGAATCCATTAATGAGATACTCCAACTGAAACATGATCCAACAATAGTCTCTTTATCCATTAAATATTTGACTCAATTGTATTTAGACTTGGATTTCCCTAGGAATTTTATGATTCTTCAAAACTTCATGCCTACTCATGTTGATTTCCCAAAAGTAAATCCATCCTATTCCACCTCTGATTTTCCTGAATCTTCTAGACGAATCATATCTATGCTTTCCTTCATTCTAGGTTATTCTAATGATGAGTTCACTGATGCATCAATTCTATGTTTCCTTTCTACTATATCCCCAAGGCAACCTCCTGCAATGATATTTAATTTTCTAGATTCATTGCTGACAATATGCACTATCAGTTGACCAAGTTTCTTGAAGAAGGAGTGTTTAGATATTCATCATATCTATTTCACCTCTTTCTATTTTTCCAAGCAGAAAAGTTTCCAGTTGCCTTACAGAAAATGGATGTTGAAGTCAATCCTCTCCCAGTAGTATTTTGGACTTCATTTCTCAGAAAAGATGGAAGTGAATTCAACTATAAGGAATTCACTGATTTGTTAGTCAAATCAGCCATGAATTTATTGTGCAAAGCAGAACAGCCAAGAATAAATGAGGAAATAAAAATAATTCTACAGTTATATGAACACTGTAAAGTAGGTGACTAGTACCTATATGAACATCATACAGAACTAAGGATATTTGGAGCAACCCTGGCCCCTTATAAGCTTCCCAAATTTCTAACCATCAGGGTTTTTTCTTTGTAATACTTGAGGCAAGTCCTAAATGCAGATGCTATAAACTTTATGGCTGCCAAGAAAAAGACACAGTTTAAGCTGAAGAATCAGATAGGTCCCTTCATAGTAAACAACAGGGATGCCTTAAAAGAAATTGTCAAAGTTAAAGTTCCAACAAAGTTTTTATTAGAACTATGATCCACAAGGCATTCCAAGTAACATAAGGATCAAGTGTAAATTAACACCATTCTTGCATGAGTCTAAACCAAAAATTGAGAAATTTGAAAATCAAATGGAATGGGTAGAAAATACATTGATTGATCCTACTGCTAATACAAAGAAGGAGAGACAGATAGATAATTCACAGGCAATAAAAGTCACTAAGCAGATAGAAGCTTCAAACAAAAGGACTAGGAATGAAGAAGGCTATTCAGCAGAGACCATTGCAAAAAATAAATTCAAGATTATTTACAACAAGAAGGAAAAAATGACTGCCGCTGAGAAATACAAGGCAATAGAAATAGATGACATTGATGATCAAGAAGCCAATAATGATCAACAAACTGATGATGAAGCCACTATAATTGTAAATGAGACTCTAGCAGAAATTCAGAAAGAGCAGGTGCTAACACAGGAACAGGGCAGAGAAATGGTTGAAACACAAGTAAATTCAGAAGCTCCCTCCTCTTCCAAAGTAACAGAGGGAATAGACTCTGACATTCAAAAAAAATACAAACAGATCAAAGAGAAAAATGAGGAGATTAAAAATGAAGTTTATTCCCAATTTCTCAAAGAAAAGCCAAGGAATAAAGACAGGTTGTTGACAGCTTTTGACTACTCCACAAATAAGATGATCATGTCATTCCTTAAACCAACAGTTGCATATCCAAAATCTGTTTCAGATTACACCAAAATAGATGTAGAAGTGGACGCAGATACAATACATGAATTGCATCAAATAGAATTTCATAGAAGCACCACAGAAATGATTTATTCTAAAGTAGTGAACAAAACTACCAGTGCAACTATGCTGCAAAAAACTGTGTCTAACTTGTAGAATCAGATGAGTCTAGAAAAATCCTCTTTACATGCTAAGGACCTAAGGATCAAGTCCTTGGAAGACTTGGTTATATAGACTGGAGTAGATCCTTCAAACATTCAGGTTGCTCAAGCACTCATAAAGCAAAAGAATGAAGACATTGCAGCCTTAAGAAAGAAATTGAAACTTCCACAGAATGAACATCCACAAGCCAAGGAAATCCTACAACAACAAAAATAAAATGATGAGATGATGAAGTTAGTACTGAATATGACTGCTCAAATCAAACATATGGAGAATCAGATAGAGACCCTCATAAAAGAAAAAGAAACATTGAAAGAAACGAATATTTCTCCTATTCCTACAGTCATTCCAATGGTGAGTACAACTGTTCCTTCTACACTGGCAGAGCACTTGGCACCAAAAAGAGTACTGGAAACTGTAGTGTCAGTACAATCTATAGATACCTTAGCCACAGAATCATCAACAACACAGGCACAACAAGAAACAGGTACAGTAGACATAATTAAATCTATGGAAGAAATGTCCCTTAAGAATAATGAGATCAATAATTTAAAGAAGGCAAATAAAGATCTTGAATCTTAATATAAAAATGCTTTAATCACATCTAAGGGACATGAACAGAGAGAAAAGGCCTTAGAAGAACAAGTAAAGAGTTTACAAAAAGAAGTAAACTTCAGTGAACAGGTAGCATACATCAAAAACTACCTATGGAATAATTTTGTTGAAGCTATTCATTTATAGTGGCCCTCAATACAGATTATCTATGAGCAAAGAGATTATTGCAAGCAGCACTGGAAGAAATTCAGAAAACTAAAATAGAGCTTGCAGATAAACCTTCACAAGATATAAGGCTTATTGGATTCTTGAACAACAAAAATAGAGTTGAATTGGAGGCATTAAACATTCATGACAGGACTGAAACAATTCTGCAAATCAGAAAAGTCCTAACCAAAAGAAATATCATGAACAATTTAGAAGAAAAATGTGAATCCATGAACTTATCAATCACAAAATTCATGACCAAATACACAATGCTAAACCAAGCAAGTCTTCCAGATATACATGGTTTCCATGAAAAGTTAATGATCCAGACTGATTATGACAAAAATATCCGAGCACATGCCAAAGAACAAGTGAATAAACCTTTACCAAAAGGTTCCCCAACTAGTAAGGTGGTTTTACAATATTTTGAAGATTTGTTCTTTTTACAGAATGAGATCAAACACATGTTTGTTATAAAACCAAACTTTTCAAAATACACTGATGCTGATGAGAGTTATAGGAAGTTGAAAGGTATAAAAATACCCAGTGCAAAGCAGTGGCAGGGATTTACTGATTGGATATAACAACATGCATATAGAGCAGAACAAGTGCAGTCAGGTTTTTCATTTTTACAGTTATCAAAGGGTAAATATTGCAGTGAAAGTGTATCAGGTGAATAAGCAGAGTCAAAGAGTATCCAAGAATAAAATAGTCAACTCAATTTTTACTATTGTAATTCTTCATTTTACAGCAGTAGAGTAATAAATGGACAGCATAAAAGAGTATTAGAAGTGAAGCATAGGTTGAAGAGTGTAATTAGAAAGATTGTCTTCCAAGCTATCTCCTAAAAAGATATTTTTCCAAGTGCCAGCAAGCATCTACAACAATGCAACAATCAATTTTGATTAGATAGATTAGTTCTATTTTTTCTAGATAAGAGGACAACTTGCTAAGTTGTTAAGCAGCTGTCCCTCTTAAGGTGTAAAGATATTTTTATTTCCTAGAGTTATTCCTAGATTTCTCTAGGACATTTTGTAATAAACATTTTGTTTAAATACTTCACTCTTGGAATTATTTTGTGTGGAATAAAATTTGTCAAGATAACTATAGACATTTTTGTTGAATACATTGGGAGTTTGTGTGAGTCGATTTGTAAAGCAGCAGACTGGAACCAAGTCAAACAGACATCATAACTCAAGATTCTTGTGCTGATCAGATAAGTCAAGTATTTTCTTGTTTTCACTGTTTATCTTTCTAAAGTTCCATACATACATTTACATGTTTTCTATCTTAAATGATTGACTAGGAATGTTTATACAGGATTAGTGTCAAAAGATCCCTATTTTTTAGTAGTTATTCATCGATATGTTTTCTGTTGATATCTAGACTTAAGAATATTTAACTGCTCTTAGTCCCTTTTGACTCCTTTCCTTCATCTTATTTTCCATAACTTAAGGATCCTTCATTTCCCTTTTGTTCAGATCTTACCATATCATCAAAAAGCCTATTTCCAAACCCTTTAAAGGTCATCTACCCTACCCTTAGTACATTTTCTCTTTTGACCTTATTTCCCAGCTCTGCTTGCCAAGAAGTTGACTCCATAGCCCAATGGTCTGGTAGATCCCCCTGTGGTTTACCTTGAAGTACCTTTTATTCCCACCAAACATTCAAAACAAACCAATTGTCCAATCATAACTAGCCTAAAATCTTATAACAAAATCAAGCTAAATATTGAGGAGAGATCCCTCTCCGGAATTTAGGAAGGCTAGATCCTGAATTTCAAAAGTAGGTTCATGGTTACCCCTATTTTTCTTCAACTATAAATCCTCATCCCACAACCTGAGAATTACTAGGGTGATAACATACTGGCAACCATACTGGGGAACTAACCACTCTCCAGTTTTAAATTTAATCTTGAAGGAAGATTTTTAAATCTATCTTTTCTACTTTAAGATTAACTTTAAAAGGTTGTGGGTATTTCATAAATAGACAGTCTGGCTTCTAGGAAAACTTACTATACCAGGTCCAACCCGGATCCTAAGCCTGCAGTTATAGTAGATAACCCAGAACAGATTGGTAAAAATAAAAATAAAAAACAAAGTGATAGTTTAGAAGCTGAAGTGCCCTTGAGAAAAGCTAATTCCTTACCCAAATAATTAGTGAGTTTAACCGATATTGAATTTGATTTCAAGTTTCAAATTCATTATTTAGAAATAAATTTGAAACTGATTTAAAGGAAACTGTTATAGATCCTGTTTTTACTTCTTTTGTGAATGAGAAACAAAAAATTATTTCAGTATCAATAAAATCAGACAAATCTGAAATTCAAAGTCCAGTAGAAAGGGTTAATGTTACACGAATTTAAGATGTTGATGAAGCTATTAAGTTAGCCAATTTTTTGTCTCAATTTAAACCTCCAGTTTCTCAATTATACACTACATTTTTTCCAACAGCAGATTCAACTCTGTATGCTGCCACTTCATTTTTAGACTCCACTGTCAGTTCACCCACAAAACCTTTCAGTCCTGAGTTGCCTATGGTAAATTCCAGAATCATATATATTCTGATTTGCACTTAAGCTGCCCAAGTTCATCCAAAGAACCCGCCGGGATGGAAAATTTGTCCGGCCAACAAGATCAGCCTCAGAGAAAGTCCCACTAGACCTTAAACCATTTGAGTAGGATCCTGTCTGTAAATCCGCTACCGCTTAAGATGACTTCCCTTCGGTCTCAAAAGAACCTGTTTGAACCTGCGGACATACACTTATTCACATGATATAGAATACAAGATTAATGTGTTAAACATAAATCAAACACTATGCGTAGCAAGATTATAGATAAAGCACGTACACCTCAAGAGATGTCATTAGCAACACATCTTTTGTGGTGTAATGCTTGTACGGTAGTCTGATCACAAAAGAAATAGTTCTTTATGATAAGATACCTCTTCACTTCCTGAAAGATGAAACGAAATGCTAACAAAATAGTTCATTAACATTCATTAAAAGAACAGATGATAAAATGAACATCATTGATACAACACGGATAGCCATGACGCATAAACGATGACATGAATAGTGCAGCTTCATTAATCATAGGATATTCTGAAACTGTACAAGGAATACGCAAAGTGTTCATACAGAAAAACACATCATAACCATAGGGTATTTTAACAAGACTCTATATTCATATGCTCAAGTGTAGAATCTTTCAATACAATTGCATGTAGCTCTTGAGTTTTCCCAAAAAGAAAAGCCCTTTACAAGTTCCCGAAGGAAGTATTTATAATGCCAAAACTGTCCGTTGGGTTCCCTTGACTGTTCGCCTTCTTGACCGTTGGGTTACCTTGCGACCCACTCATTCTGCGACCTGGGTGAGTGATGCGACCTGCGACCTAGGTAGAAGATGCGACCTGTGACCTAGGTAGGAGATGCGACCTGCGACCTGTCCCGTTGGTGCGATTTGCGACCTGGTTCTACTTGCTGCTCAGGACTTGCTGCTGCCGGGACGCGAAATGTTAATGTCAGGGATGTCAACCTGTTGTTCTCTAAGGAAATCTTGCCATGCCTGGTATTCTGCCGCTATAGGGGACACCAGAGGTACCTCCTCCTTCAGCCTATGCACACATTCCAAAGCGTTTGGTACTAAGGTCTCCCTTTTCTGTCCGATCTGATTTGAGAGCGACGCAAGCTTGGTATAAATCCGCGCTGGAGTGGCGATGAATTGACTGAGATGCTCTTGAGACGCGAAGGGCTCTGGATCAGCTGCGGCCTGCTTGATAGGTTGCAAGAACGATTGAATGTCCTGGTTTACTTGTTCCCAGGTTTTCTCCTCTTCTAATGCCCCAAGCGATGGGATGTGATGCAGCGTATGCATTGAGTCGATACCACTAATCAAGTGGTTGTACGAGGACATCACTTTGTCCAGGTCTTTAGACAATTTGTCTCCATATTGCATTGCCATGCGGAGTTGAAATTTTGCATCCTGCGTGTGAATCCAGTCCCTCTTAGGCAAATTTTCAGGTGCCTGAGGGTACTGTATTGTCCAACCCATCATCCTGTCCAAAGCCTGTGAAGCTTCTTTGAGCTGATCTTGTCTTTGCCTGGTTTCCATTCGTGCTCTTGCCAGAGGAGCGACTGTTTGTTTGATGGTGAACATTTCACCATATACCTGTCTCATAGTCACTTCCAACACCTCACACTCCTTGAAAATGGCAAGCGAGACTTCATTTGCTGGTAGAGCTTGGTTTCAAAGTTGCTGGACTTCTGCTTGCAATACTGCTTTCTCCTGCTCTGCTATCTTTTCGCGTTGCTCAGCTGCGTGCAGTCTGTTTTGTAGAGATACTATTTCTCTACTCATTCGGGTTACATTCTCTTCCGTAGCTGCAGCGAAAGCAGTACCTGCTGATGCTATCATTACCGGATTAGTCCTGGTATCCAAAACTATATCCTTGCCTGTTGACACTGCGGATGAGGCAGAGGGACTTTGTGCCAATGACCTCCTCTTCTCTTGACGGATTTTGAACGAAAACTGATCAAATGTGAGTCTGGTCAGGTCGAACACATCTTCTTCCTGTCTCTGGGGCGATCTAACATCAGAGAGTTTTGTACGGCCCAGAGGTATGTCGAGAGGAGTCACCTCAAGATCGTCCAGCATGTCATCCTCCCTTTCTTCTGTGTTCTTTTCTTCTTCTTCCTTCCGCCGGCGTTCAGCTTCTGCTGCGGCTTCTACTTCGGCCTTCTTCTTCTGTTCAGCTGCAGCAGCCTGTTCGGCTTTCTTTTGTCGTTCAGCCTCTGCTTTGTCTAGCTCTGCTTTAAGTGCCCGTTCTGTTGCGGCCTGTGCCTCCTTGCCCTCTTTTTCTTTCCTGGCCTCTTTGGCCTGCTTCTTCTTTTGTGCTGTTGTTGCACTCTTTTGGCGCGCTTCCTCATCCTCTTTTAGCTTCTTCTCCCTTTCTTGCTGGGATTTTGCCTCTGCTTCCTTCTGTTTAATGGATGGAATAGGCCTTGTGTTGGTTCGAGACTTCTTGAGTAAAGATGAAGAGGAACCTCCTAACTGACGACTTCTGTCTTCTAAGCTCTGATCACCTGGGTCTTCCTGGACCACGTCAGTTCCCGGAGCAAGTTGTCTTTCAGCATTATACCAGTTCCTTCTCTCATCTTCCGCCGGGCGCTCAAGATGCTGATAAGTCCACTTGAAATTGGCTCTCCGGCAGTGTTCAGGAACTATTTTCTCTGGGTCGTATGTTCGGTGTTCAAGCGCCCCGAGCTGATAACTTCTCATTGCTTCTGCTTCTGCTGTTACTTCCCTGAAGTCTTTAACTGTGAATGCACCAATGGTGAGGGGTAGCGTGGGCCACGGCTTCTTTTTTCCCTTAGACAGGATGCTGGAGAATCCGTGTGACATTTGAAAGCACACCTCCTGAATAAGCATTTTGTCTGTCACGAAGCGAGGCATAGCATGTGGCGCCTTGTAAGTTCCAAAGACTCGGATGAAGGTGTACCCAGGGAAAGGGAACCAGTGCGCCACTTTAACCAGAGTCTCCTTGGCCCGCCATGACATGCAAGGGGCGTCTTGGCCAAATAAATGTCTGTACAGAGAAGGAACAAATATTTGGGAGATCTGATCTATATCCTGTTTGTATTTGGACTCCCAAAATACCTTGAGTTGTAGATGAATTGCGCGCGTGTTCTCGGAGTCCCAGTTGTGCTCCCATCCATCAAAATCTACTCGGGCGCAAACCGCGTCTAGTAGGTACGAGGCCATGTAAAATTCAGTAGGCATTCCTTCTTCTGGGGCCAATGCTAAGTTCAAGTTGGTCTGCATCGACGTCATCAGTATGCCGGCCCAGTTGAAACGGGTGCCACGTGTTGTCACATACTCCATGATAGTAGCCCAACTGCCGCTGAAGGTGGAGCAATCTGGGCGCCCGTAAAGTCTGCAGAGCATGGCGGCAACCAATTTGTAAACCTTCCTCAGGCTCGCCACTGGGTACTCTTGGTCCTTTTTGACCTTGAACTTCTCAGGCTCCTCCCACCATTGTCTAATAGTATCAACTATTGGAACGGCGTGAGCAACAACCCATTCTGGAGAGAAATGCTCGTTTGGGCGAGGCAGTGAATAATAAATGTGTGCATCCGAGCCTACCAGTGTAGCGAAAGCTCTGCCTTGGTGATCCCTGATCACAAACTTCTCGGGGTCTGTCTTTTGTATGATCCAGTCTATGATCTCTGGACATGGGAATATGGCTGGATGCGCCCCTGCCAGATGAAGTTTGGACCTCTTTACCGCCAAGTATACTTCTCGGTCTGGGAGGTCTTCTGGAAATTCTTCTTCCGGTGTGGCGAACTCATGATAAATCTGGTACCATCTCATGCTGTCGTCTTTTGTAAAAGTACATAGTGTATCTCGGTATATTGGGGGTGGGGACACCACCTCCAGCTCATCAATCTCTTCCACTACTTTCTTGTCCCTCCTCCGAGATAACGGGGGTGCCATGTCACTAGAATCCGATAACACAGGTATGCACTCTATGTCTTCTTGAATTTCACCTGCCAAATTCATAAAGGAGTCCCACGATAAGAACGACATGGTGATAAAAACCAGTTACAATTTAGTGATAAAATTTAACCATCACATGCGAAACTAGGCTACTGGGTCGCTGGGTCGCGGATTGAGAAAACAGGGTCCGGGCGCGAACTTGCGACCTTGCGACCAGGTCGCTGGGTCGCTAGGTCGCAGATCTTCGGAAAAGTGGAAAATGCGACTTAGCGACCTCGCGACCAGGTCGCTGGGTCGCAGAGTCGCAAATCCCAAACAAGTGGAGAGAGTGCGACTTTGCGACCTCGCGACTAGGTCGCTGGGTCGCAGGTCGCAAACTAGCTTGCCGGGGGTTTTCGCGCGCGCGGCCTTGAACTCTTTTTCTCCCTTCTGTTGGGAATTTACAAGATGGCTGGGCCCAGGGGAAGCTATGGCATGGTTTCAAAAGCAAGGGATGGTGCCATAAAGGTGAATCAAGAAAAGCAGTGAGGTTTGGGCAATTCATGCAACAAATAAACTCACAAAAACCCCCAAAAACATCTAAGCTCAGTCAAAAGACCATTTAAAGGCCTAAGGAGAGATGGGTTTAGTAAGAAAAGCATTAAAACGGAAACAGCAGGAAGAAATGGCAACTTACCCGGGAAAAACGCGTCAGTTGAGCTGTCAGAGGCGTTTTCTTACAAATCGTTGAATGTGAAAAATGCGACCTGCGACTTCCCTTTTATAGAAAGTCGCACGTGCGAGCAATAAATGCAGGTCGCTGGGTCGCGGATTTTCAAATTTTGAGTTTTGCGACCTTGCGACCTTGCGACCTGGCGACCTGGTCGCTGGGTCGCAAGGTCGCTAAGTCGCGCTTTTCTGAAAAATGACAAAATTGCGACCTGGCGACCTGGGGTCGCTAGGTCGCAAGGTCGCATTTTTCATCAGTTTCGGGGATATGCGACCTGGCGACCTGGCGACCTGAGGTCGCGGGGTCGCTAGGTCGCTAGGTCGCAGTTTTCATGAATTGTTTACTTTTGCGACTTAGTGACTTAGCAATTTCTCTTTGTTTCTAAGGGGCTCCGAAAATTTGAAAAATTTGAAATGGTGGTCAAAATTTTGGAGGGTGTTGTAGAGACTGCAACAAATGGCGATTCACTGGACGAACTCAGAGTCTCTGCTGATGGTTAGTCTTTGCGGGGGGAGGGAGGGGCTTATGCTAACTGTCCTCTTTTACCTTGTGGTTGCCATTTCCTAGCCTTCGGCATCTAGCCGGGTTGCTCAACCTGCTGGTCTAGTTGGGCGCCATTCAAACAAATTCTTTCTTCAGGTCTCCGGACTGGAAGGGTTGGAGAACTCCAGGCGGCCACAGGGTCTGGTACGATTATTTTGTCCTCATCGTGTTGCTCCGCTGCCAGCGAACCTCTCGATCCCGGCGGAGTCACTGCCTAGGAATCGTGAACGTTGCTCCGCTGCCAGCGAGCCTGGTCAGTACCCCGGTGGAGTCGTTACATCACCTCTCTGCGCAGGAAGCCTTTCTCAATCCTTTACCCTTTATTTGTGTGCTATTGCACTTATTTTGAATGTGCCTGATGCACTTATTTAGATGTGCTTATGGCACTTATTTGAAATGGCAGTTTTGCCTGGGCGGATGAGGGATCCCGACTTATTTTGCTTGCAGAGAGGTTGTTCCTGGTCTAGTATGAGGACTTTGATTTTTCCCAGACACCCTGACATAGCATAGAGTATCTCTCTTCCCTTCTGGTCCGGTTACCATTTACACTGCATTTTCTTTTGTGGACACCCTCTCAGACTGGCGAGGTAAGCTTTCCTGCTTGATGACTTGAGCTCGGTAATGTGCTACCTTTAGGTGCGGAGAACAAGCAAGCTTTTGCCACCTTTGAGTTTATCGGGAAAGGCTTTCCATCAGCGGAGAACCTGCAGCAGTATGCCAATCTGCGTGACTCTAACAAATCCTTCCTTAGGCTTTTATTTTATTTATTTATTTATTTTTATTTTTATTTTTTATTTTTTATTTTTTATTTTTTTTTATTTTATTTTTTTTTTAACAAATAAGAGACAAGGAACTATGGTACAAAACCAGACAGCCCTCGAAGGGCTGTTAAGTGAAATAGTGTTTGAGGTCATGCCCGTTTACCGGGAGGACCTCGACTCGTCCATCAAGGGTTTGTAATCTGAATGTGTGTGATCCTATCTTTTCATTAACTTGGAACGGGTCTGTCCAAAGTGCTTGGAACTTAGCATGCTTCCCCTTTTCCTCATGGGCTTTATCCCACTTAAGGACCAGGTCTCCTACTTCAAAAATTTTATTTCCCGCGGACTTTTTATCAAACCATCTTTTGATTCGGCTCTGATGGATGGCAAACTTTTCCCGGGTCTTTTTCCTTTCTTCCTCCAATTTCAGCAAGGTATCGATTCGAGTCTGTAAGGTGGGACACGGGGTACCATGACATTCTTGGGACAGTTGGAGGGCCGGGAGAGATAGATGAGAAGGGAGGACAACTTCTTTTCCATACACGAGGAAAAATGGGGAGGTGCCTAAAGAGGATTTGGGAGTAATCCGGTCAGCCCATAGTGCATTGTGAAGGGCATTGTGCCAGTTGCGCTGGTGGGATAGCAGAGTCTTCTTAATAATACGGATAAGGTTCTTGTTAGTGGACTCAGCCAATCCATTTCCCTGGGGGTAGTAATTTGCAGAATGTTTCAGAATAATTCCATTTTCCAGCGCAAAATCATATAACTTAAAAGATGAGAAATAAGTCGCATTATCAAAAACTAAAGAAGTCGGAACGCCAAACCTGGTCATGATGAAATGCGTGAGGAATTCTATTACCTCTTGATCGTTGATTCGGCGTAATGGTATAGCCTCAACCCACCTGGTGAAGTAATCAGTAGCCGTAAGGATATACCAATGTTGTTTAGAAGAGTGAGGTATGATTTCCCCAATTACATCCAAACCCCATTGTTGGAAAGGTTCCTCTACTGCTACTGAGAGTAGTGGTGCGGCTGGCCGTGCTTCTCGGTTGGCGAACTTCTGGCACTGAATGCATTTCCGAACATATGCATGCGCGTCTCTGAAAAGAGTAGGCCAATAGTATCCTGCACGCATTATCTTATGGGCAGTGGTATCCCCGGAAAAATGACCTCCAGCTGGTCCGTCATGCAACTCAGTTAAGATTTTCTGTGCTTCGTCAGTTTCCAAGCAGCGTAACAGGACCCCATCGTGGTGTTTCTTAAACAACTTACCTTGGATCAGTTGGTGAGATGCGGCTTTTAGTCTTATTGCGTGTTTCTGTCGGGCAGTAAGAGCAGGGTCCATCGTGCCTTGGGCCAGATATCTTGAAATGTCAGAATACCAAGAAGGGCTATTTTGCCGAGGCACATGGTCGCTCTGATACATGTCGATCTCTTGTTCCCAACATTCTTCTTCAATCTCACGAGCACTTGCAGCCTCTGCGGCCATTTGACATAAGCCCTGTCCTTTAACGGTATGTGCTGGTTTGAACTCTAAATCGTATTCTTGTAAACATGCCATCCAGTTGCCCCGCCTTTCACCTAGTTCTTGCTGTACGAAAAGTGAGCGGACTGCTGGGTGCGGTACAAAAACCGTGACGTGATTTTTCAAGATGTAGGGCCTAAAATGTTTTACGGCCTTGTAAACCGCATAGGCTTGCTTGTCAATTTTCGGATAGTTTAATTCAGCTCCCTGTAGACCGGTGCTCATAAAAGAAATGGGCCGTTCATCGTTGTTATTATCTTTCTGCGTGAGGACAGCCGCAAGCGAGGAATCTGAAGCGAAAGTGTATAGGATGAAACCTTTATCAAAATCTGGACTTTGGAGGGAAGGAGTTTCAGCTATAGCCTTTTTGATTTTATCGAAGGCCTCTTTCTCTGGGGGATTCCATTGGAATACAACATTCTTTTTAATCATTCCCTGCAGTGGTCTGACTATCTGCGCGAAATCTGAAATGAATTTACGGACAAAATTAATTTTCCCCAGGAAGGATTGCATCGCTTTCTTGTTGTTTGGGGGTAGAATCTGAGCGATGGCTTTAGCCCGTTCCGGATCAACCATAATGCCCTGTTTAGTGATAATGTGGCCTAGCAAGTTTCCCTCTGCCACAGCAAAAACGCTCTTTTTAGGATTGAGCGATATTCCGTACCTCCTGCACCTCTCGAAGATTTGCTTGAGGTGGCGTAAATGATCGCCCCTGCGTTTTGAAAATACGATAACATCGTCCAAATAAACCACCACGCTCTGCCCTATTAAACCGCGGAAGGCTATGTCCATGGCTCGTTGGAAGGTTGCCCCTGCATTGATCAAGCCAAAGGGCATGCGTCTGAAAGCGAAGGTTCCCCATTTTGTCCGGAATGTGGTTTTCAGTCTGTCCGGTTCAGCTACCAGCACTTGGTTATAGCCGGAGAAGCCGTCCAATAGGGAGAACATCTCAGATCCAGACACAGCTTGTAATATCTGTTCCATGGGGGGCACCGGGTAGTTGTCTTTGTTTGAGGACCGATTCATATTGCGGAAATCTACACACAAGCGGATCTCACCAGACTTCTTTCGCACAGGTACCAGATTCGACACCCACGTGGAGTGACGAACTTTGAAAATAATGCGCGCATCCAAGAGCTTCTTAAGTTCTTTTAGAATCATTGGCTCCAAAGCTGGATGCACTTTTATGAGTTTCTGTTGGAAGGGTTTAACGCCTTCCCTCATGGGTATTACATGCTGAATGATACGAGTATCGTATGTACGTAGATCTTCATATGTCCAAGCAAATACGTCACGATACTTCCGGAATAACTGGGTGAAAGCCCGTGCCTCTTCATCACTGCAGTCTTTTCCAAGGTTAACGAACTTAGGGTTCTCATCTGACCCCAAGTTTACTTGCCGATGTGCCAATATGGAACTTTGCACTTTGGTGTTCGGAGGCCTGCGGAATCGATTTTGCAGATCAAACATCTTTTCTAGTGATACCACCCCCTTGGGCATAATGTTCTCTTTGCGTTCATCATTCTTTTTCTGTAACGCATGCTCATGTTCTTCCTCATCTATCGCCGCGTCCTTGAATACTTCAGTATTGCACATAAAGTCCAAAATCTGTTGATCATCGTTAAAAACGCGTAAATTAGAAATATTGTCGGGCACAGAGGGCCTATATACAATTTCAATAGAAAAACCGTCCCTCAAAGGGGTGAATCTAGCAATAGCATTGGCCAGAGTATCTGCTGCTGCATTGTGCATCCTAAGGACAGATTTAATTCCAAATGCATCAAAACCAGAAATCAAATGCCATACCTCTTGTTGATACGCCTTTAAATGTGGAGATAAACAGTGAATAGTGTTGCGTACCTGGCGGGTGATAATCTCGGAATCTCCAATGACCTGCAAACATTTTACCTTCAAGTCCAGTGCCTTTTTAAGTCCGAGGATTAATGCCTCGTACTCAGCAGAGTTGTTGGTGCACTGGAACTCTAGCCGGCATGAGATTAAGTATTTATTCTTGTGCGGGTCAAGCAATATGCAACCAGCACCAGCTCCGTCATGAGTCTTGGAACCATCATAATACAAGGTCCATAGGTCACTTTCTGGTTCCTTCAGGGCACTAGGTTGTGGAGGGGTCCTTGCTGGTGGTAAGTCAGGAATCACTTGCTCTTCAGTGACAAAGGCTACTTCAGATTGAACCTCGGGGCCTATAGGAGACTGGGGGGGTTGGTAGCATCCAAATATTGACTCCAGAAAGCACATGCCGAGCTCTTCTTGTGCAAAGCTGATGGGTTCATTAACGGCGTCCAGATCAGTGACGGTGTGTTTCATATAAGGTTCACTTTCTACCCTGATTTGATTATTCCGCCCCTTGTAAGGAAGCCACAAGTGGGACCAATCGGTGGCGAAGTAGCCTTGTAATTTGCTGGACCAATCTCTACTGAGCAATAGGCCGTATGCTTCCGGAATATCGACAACCACAATGTCGATGCACTGATGGACCCTAGAGTCTGATGACAAGCGGATGATGACATTGTTCAATTCCCCTATGGCGGGTACTTGTGATCTATCGAGTTGTATGATTTTTGCATCAGTCTTCTCCGGGCGAATGTTAAGTTTCTTACAGACAGATAAAGGCATGACGTTTGTAGAGGCACCGGAGTCGACTAGACAGTTGTGGACATTGAAGTTAAAAATCTCGAAGGACAAAAGGAAAGGAGGTGTGGATCCTCTTGAGTTTGTATTGATGGCGTTTACTATGGATTGTACATCTGGTCCGGCTTGCGCAGACGTGTTGCTCACAGTCTTCGTAGCTGAAGTATTTGCGAAAGCCTTAAGAATGAGCTCCTTTTGATTAGTAATGCGGGCGAGCTCATAGAGAGAAATGTTTGCTCTTGTTTTCTTCATATCTTCAACAATGTTATAGCTGGGCTCTGGTTGAGGGCTAGGCTCGGCAAAAGTCTTAGAGGATTCTGTCGGAAGTTTGTTCTCTTGACCCTCTCGGGTAGTGTTATTGGGGAGTTTCTCCGTGGCAGATTGTTTTCCGTTACCCGGGGGCAGGATTTTCCTTAGAAAAGCCCTTTTCTTGTCTTCATAAGACTGTTCGGGAACAGGTCCTTTGCTTCTGAGGCTATAATTCCTCACGGGCTGATCTTTGGGAACATCTGCCATGTAGATATCAATGGGGGTAAGGGTCTCTCCACCTCGGATTATGTCAAAAGCAAGGATAGAAGATCCTGGTTCTTCGTTAGAGGGTGGATCCTCATCATGATCTGAAACATCATCCTCCGTGAGATCTCCTGGAGTTTGGTCATCTAAAAGTTGATTAACTACTGCTGTCATGCTGCCAATCCATTGAGGGCACGTTTTTTCAGAGTGGGCAGCTTGGTGGAATGAGCAGAAGTTGTCTTTCCCGACCTCCTCCACATTGAGAGCGGCATTTGTGTTTGACGGAGGTCTGTTAGTGTTGGGATTACTTTTTCTGAAGAAAGGCTTGGGTGGTTTAGTGCTAGTTGTGGCTTCTGTGCCTTTTCTCCTTAGGTCAGTGACTTCGTTTGTTAAATGCTTAAGCGTTTTTGCCATGCTTTCAAAATCAAAAGCATCTCTATCCCTATCCGTGGTTTTAGGAATGGAGGACTGACCTCTTTTTGGGTTAGGCTTGTGATCATCTCTTCCTTCATGATCGATGGCTCCTATCGAAAGCATGTCTTTCTCCACAGCGAGAGCAGCCTCATAATTAGCCGTAAGGGTAGCGCGGGCTTCGCGTTTGACGAAAACGGCAATGTCTCTAGGTAGGGCTTTGGTATAGTAGTCAATAGTGATTGAGTCATCCAATGCTAGGTTCGGAGGAAATTTCTGTAGTATGGTGGCGAAGCGTTGGTTGAAGTCCTTCACTTTTTCCTTTTTATGACACTTGATGGTACTCAATTCAGTGAGAAGCATGGAAGGAGTTTTATCTTCTGAAAACTTATGCAGGAACGCGCGACGGAATTGTTCCCATGAAGTGATAGAGGCACTGGGGAGGGAGCGGTACCATGTGGCTGCCTTGTTTTCGAGGGTATGGGGAAACAGTCGACATGCGACATCATCGGACTGGACTCTCATGATTTGCAGAGACAAATAGAAACTGCTGATATGATCTTCAGCCAGGGTGCCCTTTTCAGGGTCGAACTTGGGTAGATGTTTCTCCGGATGCCTAGGCAAATCTTGGAGTGGGCCCAGAAGATTTAAAGGGGATTGAGCCATCCAAGCTAGGGGTTGCACTCTCCTAGCCCGTTGGTGTTGCCTAAACTCATGTTCAGATTCGTCTCTTGAACCTGAGACCGATGCTTCTGACTCATGACGGGAATTTTCGTCTTGGTGTCTCCCACGGTGCAGAAAATCTCTAAGATATCCCAAGTTGTGTACAGGTGGCCTTATTGGGTTTGGTTGACGATTGCGAGCTTGGTTTCCTTGACCTCGGCCTCTATCCCCTCTACCTCCGGCCCCTCGACCTCTATTTCCTTCTTCTTCATTTCTGCGAGCTCTATTCCTTTCTCCTTCATTTCTACGAGCCCTATTCCCCCTGTCTACATTTCCTCGGCCTCTGCCACCCTCACCATCCCCGGGTGGGGGGTGTGCCTGGTTGTTGTTTTTTCGAGTCTGGTTAGGCTGAGATTCGGGGAAAGGCTCGGTGTCAGCAAACTCTTCACCCTCTTGGAGAATAGGATCATTTTCTTCAACAGCATTTGCGAGGTCTTCCAACATGAGATTTACGAGCTCGGGTATAGTACTCGCAATGGCACCGTTACGGGTGATGTTCTCGGGCGGAGTTCTAGTATGGGCAAGGTATTCCATGATTGGAGTGAACCGTAAATTGTTGACAAGATCCCGGGCAGCTGGGCGCAAGGCTCTTAGCTGCTCCCTAGTGATTTCAAAATATCGAAGCTCCCTCCCTGGAATATCTTCAAGAAGAGGAGGGTTAGTTTCATTGTTTATGACCTCCCCTTGGGGAGTTTGTGATGGGATGTTTGTTGTGTGCTGGGAGGCTGCCATTCGGCCCTCCTTCTAGCGCCAATTCTGTTGACGGGAAAATTTGTCCGGCCAACAGTAAGGGGATCTCCTCGGTAGAAAGTCCCAATTAGACCTTAAACCGTTTGGAGTAGGGATCCCGTCCGGGGTGTGGGTCCGGCTACCACTTAAGATGACTTCCCTTCGGTCTCAAAAGAACCTGTTTGAACCTGCGGACATAACACTTATTCACATGATATAGAATACAAGATTAATGTGTTAAACATGAATCAAACACTATGCATAGCAAGATTATAGATAAAGCACGTACACCTCAAGAGATGTCATTAGCAACACATCTTTTGTGGGGTAATGCTTGTATGGTAGTCTGATCACAAAAGAAATAGTTCTTTATGATAAGATACCTCTTCACTTCCTGAAAGATGAAACGAAATGCTAACAAAATAGTTCATTAACATTCATTAATAGAACAGATAATAAAATGAACATCATTGATACACACGGATAGCCATGCCGCATAAACGATGATATAAAAAGGGCAGCTTCATTAATCATAGGATATTCTGAAACTGTACAAGGAATACGCAAAGTGTTCATACAGCAAAACACATCATAACCATAGGGTATTTTAACAAGACTCTATATTCATATGCTCAAGTGTAGAATCTTTCAATACAATTGCATGTAGCTCTTCAGTTTTCCCAAAAAGAAAAGCCCTTTTACAATGTCCCGTAGGAGTATTTATAATGCCAAAATTGTCCGTTGGGTTTCCTTGACTGTTCGCCTTCTTGACCTTTGGGTTACCTTGCGACCCACTCCTTCTGCGACCTGGGCAGGTGATGCGACCTGCGACCTAGGTAGGAGATGCGACCGCGACCTATCCTGTTGGTGCGACTTACGACCTGGTTCTACATGCTGCTCAGGACTTGCTGCTGCCAGGACGCGAAATGTTAATGTCAGGGATGTCAACCTGTTGATCTCTGAGGAAATCCTGCCATGCCTGGTGTTCTGCCGCTATGGGGGACACCAGAGGTACCTCCTCCTTCAACCTATGCACACATTCCAAAGCGTTTGGTACTAAGGTCTCCCTTTTCTGTCCGATCTGATTTGAAAGCGACGCAAGCTTGGTATAAATCCGCGCTGGAGTGGCGATGAATTGACTAAGATGCTCTTGAGATGCGGAGGGCTCTGGATCAGCTGCGGCCTGCTTGATAGGTTGCAAGAACGCTTGAATGTCCTGGTTTACTTGTTCCCAGGTTTTCTCCTCTTCTAGTGCCCCAAGCGATGGGATGTGATGCAGCGTATGCATTGAGTCGATACCACTAATCAGGTGGTTGTACGAGGACATCACTTTGTCCAGGTCTTTAGACAATTTGTCTCCAGATTGCATCGCCATGCGGAGTTGAACTTTTGCATCCTGCGTCTGGATCCAGTTCCTCTTAGGCAAATTTTCGGGTGCCTGAGGGTACTGTATGGTCCAACCCATCATCCCGTCCAAAGCCTGTGAAGCCTCTTTGAGCTGATCTTGTCTTTGCCTGGTTTCCATTCGTGCTCTTGCCAGAGGAGCGACTGTTTGTTTGATGGTGAACATTTCACCATATACCTGTCTCATAGTCATTTCCAACACCTCACACTCCTTGAAAATGGCAAGCGAGACTTCATTTGCTGGTAGAGCTTGGTTTCGAAGTTACTGGACTTCTGCTTGCAATGCTGCTTTCTCCTGCTCTGCTATCTTTTCGCGTTGCTCAGCTGCGTGCAGTCTGTTTTGTAGAGATACTATTTCTCTACTCATTCAGGTTACATTCTCTTCCGTAGCCGCAGCGAAGGCAGTACCTGCTGACGCTATCATTACCGGATTATTCCTGGTATCCAAAACTATATCCTTGCCTGTGGATACTGCAGATGATGCAGAGGGACTATGTGCCAACGACCTCCTCTTCTCTTGACGGATTTTGAATGAAAACTGATCAAATGTGAGTCTGGTCAGGTCGAACACATCTTCTTCCTGTCTCTGGGGTGATCTAACATCAGAGAGTTTTGTACGGCCCTGAGGTATGTCGAGAGGAGTTACCTCAAGATCGTCCAGCATGTCATCCTCTCTTTCCTCTGTGTTCTTCTCTTCTTCTTCCTTCCTCCGCCGTTCAGCTTCTGCTGCTGCTTCTATTTCGGCCCTCTTCTTCTGTTCAGCTGCAGCAGCCTGTTCTGCTTTCTTTTGGTGTTCAGCCTCTGCCTTGTCCAGCTCTGCCTTAAGTGCCCGTTCCGCTGCAGCTTGTGCCTCCTTGTCTTCTTTTTCTTTCCTGGCCTCTTTGGCCAGCTTCTTCTTTTGTGTTGCTGTTGCACTCTTTTGGCGCGCCTCCTCATCTTCTTTTAGCTTTTTCTCCCTTTCTTGCTGGGCTTTTGCCTCTGCTTCCTTTTGTTTGATGGATGGAGTTGGCCCTGTGTTGGTTCGAGATTTCTTGAGTACAGATGAAGAGGCACCTCCTAACTGACGACTTCTGTCCTCTAAGCTCTGATCATCTGGGTCTTCCTGGACCACGTCAGTTCCCGGAGCAAGTTGTCTTTCAGCATTATACCAGTTTCTTCTCTCATCCTTCATGCAGGCGCTCAAGATACGGCTGATCCCTTGAAATTTAGCTCTCGGCATTGTTCGAGACTATTTCTACGAATCATATATTCGGTTGTTCAGTGGTATTAACTTCTCATTTGTACACTTTCACTGGCTTCTTCTGAGATCTTTAGCTGTAGATATGATGGCAGAAATGATGCCATTGTAATATTTTTATATGACAGGGATATTTAGTCAGTGTATGACATTTTCAAAGCACCTCTGAACAGCTTGCATTTTATCTCATCTAAAGCGAAACATAACAACATACTTGTTCAAGACGGATGAAAGTGTGGAAAGGAAGACAGTCTTCTGTAACAGAAATACTCAGCATGTGACATGCAAGGCGTCTTGTGGAAAATAAATGTATGTGAGCGGGGCATAAATATTTGGAATCAGTCTATATCCTGTTCATATTTGGACTCCCAAAATACTGTGAGTTGTAAAATGGTCATGTTCTAGAAAGGTCCAGTTGTGCTCCCCATCCATAATTACTAGAGCGCAAACAGCAATTTAGTGATACGAAACCATGTAAAATTAAATGAGGCATTATTATTGAAACTAATCTTAGGGAGTTCAAATTGGTACATCCAGCAATCGTGATGTGCAGCCAGTTAAAACCCAGGTGCCAGTATTGTCACATACTCCATGATAAGCATGTTAATGGCTGGTGGAGCAATGCGGCGCACGTAAGTCTCAGGAAACAACAAGCAACAAGTTAGCTTAACATATGTTCATGTGCAGGTGATACTTGATATACTTTTGACCTTGAACTTCTAGGGCTCATGCCACCATGCTCAATAGTATCAACCAGAACAGTAATGACATTACACGTCCACGGAAAATAGGACTGGGCGGCGGTGAATAATAAATATGTGTTTGTAAAATTATACCAGGTGTGGTAACTACTTGTAGTGATCCCAAATGTAAACTTTAAAGGTTTTATTTGTATGATACGTTGCATGTTAAGTCTCTGGACATGAAGACAACATAGGCAGATCTTGCTTCTGCTGAATGTGGTTTGGACCTCTTTGCCTTAAATGCTCCTTCTAGGTCTGGGAGGTCTTAAAATTCTTCTTGGTGTGGCAAAACCTCATGATAAATTGTTTATCTCTGTCTTAGTGTTTGTAAAAGTGGGTGGGGTATGTTGGGGGTGAGGACACCACCTCCCAGGCTCTCAATCTCTTCCACTGCCTGTCCTCCCTAGGAATAGCGGTGCGCCTCGCAGAATGGGTAACACGGTTATGCATATATATATGTAGTTCCGCGTGGTCGGAAAGTCTGATCGGGCGTGTGGTGATAGAAACCCGTTTCGGTTAGTGATAAAATTTAAACGTACGCATAATAGGCACGGGTGGCAGGGGTCGCACGGACCGAAACGGTCGGGGGGGGGCCGGGCCGGGGCCGGGTGGCTGGGGCCGGGGTATACGAAGGGCGCGCGCGACCTAGCGACCTCGCCGCATTAATTCGCTGGTCTCTTACGTGAGGTATAATCCAGAGAAATGGAGAGGGTGCGACTTTGCAGGAGGCTGTGACAGGTCGATGATGTAGTTATCGTGAACTTTAAAGGGGTTTGTGTGTGCTTGAACTCTTTACTATATACTGTTGGGCATTTGAATGGTGACAAGCTACTGGCATGGTTTTAAAAATGAGATGATGCCATAAAGGTAGATAAAGAGTGAGCTTAGGCGTTCATGCAACTGACCGACTCACAAAACCCCAAGCATCTCTAGCTAAGTCCAAAACCATTTAAAGGGCCGGGAAGATGAACAATGAAAGCATTAAAGCGATGAAGAAATGGCAACTGCAGAAACGCGTCCCTTGATTGGTATGGGGCGCATATGATAGATTGAATGTTGAAAAATCACATTGACCTGCGACTTCTTTTGCAAAATTATGCGTCGCAAACAATAAATACGGTGTTGATGCCATGGTTATGCGTTTAGGTTTCGACCTTTGCGACCTTTGTTTGGCGAGCTGGTGTTGGGTATAAAATCTATAAGCTGGCACAAAAAATGACAAAATTAAAACCTGGCGGCGACACGGCGACCTGGAATTATTAAGGTATAGTCGCATTTTTCGTGATTCAGGATATGCGACGAAACCTAGCGACGAGTGTGGTCGTGGTATAGTGGATACCTGCATGGTGTTTTACTAAAACAGTGACTTAACAATTTCTCTTCTGTTTCTGAGAGCTACAATTTAATGATGGTCAAAATTTTGGAGGGTGTTGTGAGGACCCATAACAAATGGCGTTCCTTTGAACTGAACTGAGTCTCTCTTGGTGGTTAGTCTTTGCGGGGGGAGGGAGGGGGCTTGCTGAGCATGTCTTGCCTTTGACGGTTGCCATTTCACAACCTTGACATCTGGGCGGAATTTCTCCAACCTGGCAATGCAATTTGAGCGCCATTCAAACAAGTCTTTCTTCGGTCTGAATGGAAGGTTGGAAAATCCCAGGGCAGCACGGTGCCGTGCGATTGTTTTAATCTCGTGGTGTTGCTCATGCCCGTGCCAAAACCTCTGGAGCCGTGAGTCATGCTGAGAATCGTGAACGTTGCTCACATTGTAGTGAGCAGTGATTACATTGGATGGGTACATCCTCTGCAGGAAGCCTTTCTCAGTCATACCATTTGTTTGTGTTGCTATTGCACTTATTTGAATATGCTGAGGCTGTTTAGATGTGCTTGTAGCATAAACTGTACTTTGTAAATTGCTTTAGTGAGATGTGAGGATGCGACTTATTTTATGCAGAGAGAGGTTATTCTGGTCAAGTATGAGGACTTTGGTTTTGAATGCAGCATAGAGTATCTCTCTTCATACAGTGGGTTACCATTTACACTACATTTCTTTTGGACACCCTCAGTGCTTGAGGAAGCAAAGCTTTCCTTGATGACAGGCTACGTGTCTTTTCTTTAGGTGCGGAGAACAACAAACTTTTGCCACCTTTGAGTTATGGGAAAGGCTTTCCATCGGTGCTGTAGGCGATGTGTAATCTTAGTGACTCTAGTAAATCCTTCCTTAGGCTTTTATTTTATTTCTTTTTTTTTCCTTTTTTTTTTCTTTTTTTCTTTTTTCTTTTTTTAACAAATAAGAGAGACAAGGAACTATGGTACAAAATTTAGGAGGCATTTTCACGGTGGCCAGTGAAATAGTGTTTGAGGTCATGCCGTTCTGGGGACCTCGACTCATCATCAAGGTTTTATAATCGCGTTCATGTGATCTACTCTTTTCATTAACTTGGAGGCAGGCACATCACGAAGCTTAGAACTTTCCTTGTCTTCCTTTTCCTCATGGGCTTTATCCCACTTAAGGACAGTCTCCTATTAAATTTTGTTCCAGCAGATTTGTCAAACCATGCTGCAGTTGACTCTGATGGATGGCAAACTTTCCGGGTCTTTCCTTTCTTCCTCAGTTTAAGCCAAATTTAATAGGTTCGGTTAAGGTAGGACAGAGATGCCATGACATTCTTAGGAGTTGAGCTGGAAAACAGATGAGAGGGAGGAGACGACCTTTCATGGCTGAAGGAAAAATGAGGTGCCTGAAGGATTTGAATGATGCGGTCAGCACGGTGCATTGTGAAAGAACATTGTGACAAATTGCGGTGAGTGGAGGATAACGGTCTTCTTAATAATACGAACTTAAATTCTTGTATTGAAATCAGACTAGAAAGCTAATCATTTCACAAGGTAATTTAGAATGTTTGAGAATAATTCCATTTTCCGGAAACAAAAATCATATAACCAAAAAGATAGAAATAGACACTTATCGAAAACAAAAGAATTCGGAACGCCAGGCGGTCATGATGAAATGCGTGAAATTTACAATACCTCTTGATAATTGATTCGGCGTAACGGTGTTCTCAACTTTTTGGTGGTAATGGGATGGCGGCAAGATATCAAATGTTGTTGAAAAGTGAGGTATGATTTCCCCCAATACATCAGGCCATTGTTGGGCGTTCCTCTCTTGCTCTTGTGAGTAATGGTGCGGGTGGCGACACCTTCACGGTCGCCGAACCGACAGCGAGCCATTTTAGAACATGCTTGTCGTCTAGAAAAGTGAGCCGGTAGTATCTGCACGCATTATCTGTGGCGTTGTTATCTCTCGAGAAAAATGACCTCGGTGATCAAAAATCATGCAACTACGATTAAGATTTTCTGTGTGTGGGTTCAACGCCGACGTAACGGGACTGTCGTGGTGTTTCTTGGTGCTACAACGGATCAGTTGGTGAGATGCGGCAATCTTTATTATTTACATCGGCGATGAGCGAGGGTCATCGTGCCTTAGGCAGGATATCTTGGGGGCTGTCTCCAGAATACCAAGAAGGAACTGGCCTGGCAGGCACATGAGTAAACTCGATACATGTCGATCTCTTATTCCCAACATTCTTCTTCAATCTCGCCTTTGCCACATTACCTAGGCGCCATTTGACATAAATACATCTTCATGACATATATTTGATTTGAACTCTGTAAATGTTCTTGTAAACATGCCATCAGGTTGCCATGTGCTACCTAGTTCTTGTCACAGTGACGAGACTGGGTGCGGTACAAAAGCATGGCATGATTTTCAAGATGTGGGGCCCCAAAATGTTTTACGGCCTTGTAAGCAGCACTCAAACTTACCTTGTCAATTTTGGACAGTTAATTCGGCTCCATGAACCGGTGCTCATAAAGAAAGTATTGACGTTGTATGCGTTGTTATTGCGTGAACCGCCCAATGATACAAAGCGGTGTATAGAGATGAAACGCATATCAAAATACAGACTTTAGGAAGGAGTTTCAATATAGCCTTTTATTTATACGAGCCTCTTTCAGAAATTCCATTGGAATACGACATTCTTTTAATCATTCACTAACGTTAGTAATGCATTATCATGAAAATACATCGTTCACAGTTCTGCGCAAAATTAATCTTCGAGGAAGGATGCATACTTTCTTATTGTTGGGGGTAGGAATGTGATGAAAAAAAGCTGGTCAGGATCAACCATTTTATTTTAAATAATGTGGCCTACTTAAGTTTTCCTACGCAATGACGCTCTTTTAGGATTGAGCGTGTCATGCCTGCCTCTCGAATTTGCTTGAGGTGGCGTAAATATTCACTTCGTTTAATACGATGTTTGTCATTAAATAAACTTTTCACGCTACTTTAATATTAAACATGAAGGCTATGTAGCAGCTCGTTGGAGAGGTTGCATTGATCGGCAAAGGCAATAACGTCGCATGAGTTCATTGTTAGAATGTGGTTTTCGGTCTGTCAGGTTCAGCTACCGATGCTAGATTATGTGAGAGAAATAGTCAATGAGAGGGCTGTCTGGAATCAGGACACGGCTGTAATATGTTCCATGAGAGGCAAGGTATTGTCTTTGTTGAGGAACCGATTCGATTGCGGAAATCTACACACAAGCGGATCTCATGAGACTTCTTTACATACAGTACAAATTAAACACTACCCAGGTAGATGACGAACTTTGAAAATGTCTGTCAGAGCTTCTTAGTTCTTTTAGAATCCATTGGCTCAAAGTGAATTACTTTTCGAGTTTGTTGGAAGGAGTTTCTTCCTGTGGAAGTATTTATCTTTGAATAATACGAGTACTCGTATATGTAGATCTTCATATGTCCAAGCAAATACATCATGACCCTTGAATAATTAAGGACCAAGCTTGAAATTGCCTCTTCATCCTTTGCGGTCTTTTCCAAGGTCAAACTTTCCATAAGGTTCTCATCGACCCCAAGATTTACTTGCCGATATGCTAATATGGAACATAACTTGGTATTCGGAGGCATACTGCAAATCGATTTTACGGAATCAAACATCTTCCTAGTGATACCACCCCACTTGGCAGGCATAATATTCACTAGCGTTCATCATTCTCTTTCTGGCAACATGCTCATGTTCTTCCTCATCTATGTACGCATCATGAATACTTCGATGTGCACCGATCAGGAAATGGCGCCAGTCATGGTGGCAACGTAAATTAAAAATATTGTAACAGAAGACCTATACCATTCAACCAAGCAATCCCCTCAAAGGAGTGAATCTAATAATGACAGTGGCCATGGTATACATTAACATTGTGCATCTAAGAGGCAATTTAATTCAAGTACGTAAACAATCAACGCCATACCTACGTTGATACGCCTTTAAATGTGAAATAAGGTGAAATAGTATTTGCGTGCACAGCGAGTCGATAATCTGGGTCTCAGTAGCACAAACATTTGCCTTTAACTCGATTACTTTTGATGCGATGTGAATGGTACATGGAAGATGAACAATCTCCTTTCGGCTAGTCTTATTCACGATCGAGATATTACATGATATTGAATAAGGAGGCACAACAATACCTAAAGCTAATATGGAAACTACGAATCTAAACCATTTAAGTAAATATAAAGACGTGTTCTCATTTTAGTTCTCTAAAAAGTCAAATGCATTGGATTGATAAAATATTTATTAATATCGATTTAGTTCAATACCAGGTAAATGTAGTCTGAATGACAGCAATAGTGTGTCCACAATGTGGCATACTTCTTTCTCATTCATGGGGAGCTAGTTGCGGGGATCTACAACTGAACTGTGATTTTCTACTATCATGGTATTTGAAATGACCAAAAGCTTTATGACTCTATTGATACATGATGGTGTCCTGAAAGATCACGTTGTCCCATCCTTCCAGCTAAGCAAACCTTGACTCTCATTTCTATGGGTCCTAAATGTTGATAATGTCAATGATCAATTAACAAAAACTGGAGCAAGCAATAAACAGCCTCTTTCAAAACCATAGCATTTAGATTTTAAATAGCGCAATCATAAAGATAAGATGAAATTTGAGTATGGATCATAACATAGAAACAGTCATTGAAGAAACACCTTCATAATCAACACAAAATACACTAATAACATGGCAAAGTATAAACGAGTGATCTTAAATATCAAATTATCAGCTTCGAAATAACGTTAATCATGGGTGATTCGATTTAGTCATTAACAAAATAGCTAATATTATTATGACCAATTAGATATGGGAATACGACAATTAATGATTTAGTGATTACTAGAATCATTTGTTATTGTCGGTGATAAAAATTTTCAAGCACATTGCCACAGCACGCAATTATGTAAAATTACAACACTATTAAAAAATAGATATACTTAAAGTAAAATACAAACCCATTGTTTTACAGTATTAAATAAACAATTTTCTCTGAAGACAAGCAGATTTTCAATTTTTTGAGCAATGAGAAGAAAAATTTCAAAATTGTAAGATGAACATTGATGATAGTCTAGCTTTAGAATGTAATGTAGATGATAATTTTGTTGTAGAAATATCAGTATAATGTGTATTAAATATAAAAATCAAGCTGTGTTTACTCAGTGAATATGAATGACTTGGAAAAAATGAACATAGAGAAATGATGGAAAGATAGACAGTTGATAAGATTTAAAACAACATTTTACCAGGAGGTTTAACTCCCATAGAGAAGTTTTATTTTATTGATATGCCCAAAATAAAATGAGAATGATCAGATGCATTGAAGAATGGCAACATAGAGAACAAATGAAAAACCAAAATTGTTCAAATTGTCAAAATATACCATGGAAGAATTAAATATGAAACTTTGAAAGAATACCGGAATGTTTGTGGAATTAAAGAATCTAAAACTTTGTAAAGACATACCATTCAACATAAGTTATACTGACAAAATCAAAGAAACCTTTCATGAAATTAAGTTAATCAATTTTTGTTACCTTTAATCAAAAAAGTTAAAGAATGTTTGTTCACAAATAATTGCACTAATCGGGGAGTATTAAATTAGTTCTAACAGGCACCTGAGAAAAGCAGAGGGTCGGTTGACATGAACTTCACAAAATCTCAATAGAAAAGTAATGTTTTGAAGACAATTTACTTGCCTAAGCTGGACATATTTTAGGGGTTGTAGGTTCTTCAGAAGTTTCTTTATTAGATGGTTTCTCAGTTGTAACAAATTCTAGTTCATAAATAATATCAGCTATTGCCTTTCTGCTCATGAAACACTTTCATGCTTTTATGTGAAAATACCTTTTAGTTGAAAAATGCAGAGCACCTTTAGGAGAAATAGCTGAATGTGTAACACATAACAAAAATGTTGAATTTTGAATATACTATGTTAGTGATATTCTGTCTTTTAAAAAACAAATGATGAACATGAATCACCTAGGACAAATTATGTTGAAAATATGGTATATCCTTAATCCTAAAGAACTCTTTTAGGACTGAAGAAGAATTGTTAGGACATAATCTCAGGAAGGCATTGGGATAGACACGCAAGAATTGAAACCATTTTGAACAGTCAACCACTAGAAAACATTAAATAACTTCGAAGCATTCTTGGGTAAAATCAATTTTTTGAGAAGATTGATCACTAACCTAGCTGAAATCATAAAAGAACTCAACAATATGCTTAAAAATGACTCTGCAATAAAATGGAATGTTAAAGCCAAAAAATCTTTTGAATCCATAAAATAGGCCTTGACAAAAGCACCAGTCTTAATCAACCCAGATTATACAAAGGATTTCATAATCTTTTCATTTGCCTCAGAACATACCATAGCTGCAGTTCTACTGCAGAAAAACAATCAAGGTTTTGAACAGCCAATTGCATTTTTTAGTGAATCACTTAGAGATGCACCTTTGAAGTAAAATATAATGGAAAAACAAGCTTTAGCATTGGTCAAAGCTCTAAAATATTTCATAGTTTACATACTCCATTCCCATATCATTGCATATGTCCCCAATGTTGTAGTCAAAGATATTTTAACGCAAGAAATATCTGATGGCAGGAGAGGAAAGTGGATTGCCACTATCCTTGAGTATGATATGGAAATTAAACCAACAAAGCTCATTAAAGGACAGGGTTTGGCCAGATTGATGGCTGAATCTAATTGTAATGCTCTAGACATAAATTTCATTGCACAAATAGATGACCAGGAAGAGATGGCGATGCCATAGATCAGTGAGGCCTATCTAGACTCACCATGGTACTCTGATATTATCTTTGTACTCATAAATTTACAAGCTCCTCCTGGATTAACTAAAACCAAAGCCAAATTCATCAAACAAAAATCAATGAGGTTTTGTATATTAAATAATGCACTTTATTGGAAAGAGAGTAGTGGGATTTTACTAAATTGTTTATTAAAATCAGAGGCTGAAAAAATTTTCGAGGAATTTCATGCAGGTGACTGTGGAGGCCACTTATACTGGAAGAGTACATCAAACAAAATACTGAGAGCTGGTTTTTTCTGGCCAAGTTTATTTTCTGATGTCAAGAAATTTGTTACCTCCTGTCACAAATGTTATATTTTTGAAGGGAAAAAGAAACTATTTCCCTTACCTCTTAAGCCTATATATACTGAAAAACCATTTCAATAATGGAAGTTAGACTTCATTGGTGAAATCCACCCTCCATCCTCAAGCCAACATAAATGGATTTTAACTGCTACAAATTATTTTACCAAGTGGATAGAAATTGTTCCCACTAGGCAAACCACTGATTCAGTTATAATCTCATTTATAGAAAGTAATATTTTGTCAAGATTTGGATGCCCACATAATATTATTACTAACAATGCAGCTGCATTCAAATCCAAGAAAATGATTTCTTTCATGCACAAATACCATATTACCTTGGGACATTCTACTGCTTATTATCCCCAGGGTAATGGTTTAGCCGAATCTTCAAACAAAAGCTTAGTCAATATCATTAAAAAATTACTTCAAGATAACAAAAAGACCTGGAACAAAAAGCTAGTCTATGCCTTAAGGGCTGATAGACTTACCACTAAGAATTCTATTGGAACTTCACTTTATCAGATTTTTTATGGAATGGATGCAATTTTCCCCTCTTCCTTGGGTGTACCAGTCATGAAGATCATTCAGGAATCACAGGTGGAAACAAATGATATTCAACAAAGAATTAATGAAACCATACATCTCCAACAAAACAAGGGAAGAAGTTTATGAAAGATCACAAGTTTTACATGATAAAATTAAAAATATTTTTGACAAAAGGATTAAAAAAGATGATTTTTTCATTGCAGATCAAGTTTTTAGATGGGATTCAAGAAGAGAGGACAAAGGTAAACATGGAAAGTTTGAATTTCTATGGCAAGGACCTTATGTGATATATGGTTACAGAGGTAACAATTCTTTTTTCATCAAGAATTTGGATGGAACTGAACTTCAAGAAGGACTAGTGAATGGTAGGATGCTGAAACACTACTATTCTTCTGAATCAATCACCAGTTAAATTCATTGACTTTTATCAGTGTAAATATTCATTGCTAGTGTGTAGATTGGATTGGAAATTTTATCTATAAAGTTGAAGCCTGAAGAGAAGGCCCTAAGATTTGCTGTATAAAATATCATAACTATAAATTGTTGCAGAAATCATAGGACAATTACAGGATCATCAAGGTTATAGTTGAAGGCTACTGATCTCAAAGTTCTTGACATTTCACCAGGAAATGCCATCCCCAAGTGAAGCCAATTTTAACAACCTATAAATATAGGATTCATAATTTTGACTTGACTGAAGATAGTCATGTAAATATGTACATACTTTGCTTTCTGAAAGTTGTTTTCCCATATTTGTAAAAAAAAATAAAAAAATATAGAAAAGCAAAAAGAGGGTAAAAGTCCTAAAAGAAAAATCAAAGGACTTAGAAAAATGATATACCCCAAAAGAAAAAAGATGAATAAAACATGAAAGTGTGCAAGTCTAAATTCCACTACTTTTTACTTTTGTAGTTGATTATGGCAGAGTGTCAATAAATGCCATAATCCATGATGTGTTGAACCACTTAATCTTGACTTGTCATGTTTCAATTTACTTGTTTTAGATAGAGAATGAAGAACTGTCATATAGTGTAATAATGACAATTCAGTAGTTAGGTAGAGAATAAAAGAATCCAACAAGTTTAATTTGGATTCTTGGATGAAATAAGTTTAGAATTAGATAGTTTTACTGCTTTCAAAAGAATAAAATGTTGTAAGGTTGCTAGCTCAAATGCACCTGATCAAAATAGAAGAAAAAATGTTAGGAGATATGATTGGGTAGGTAGAAGAAGCCGGTAAATCCATTGTAAATATCTTTCACCAAGCTACAATAACTAATTTCCCCTCCCCATAGCTATTTGAAATTCTAGACTATCAGTCAAAGAGGCTCAGGGCATTTCCTTGACCTCTATTGGGACCGGACCCAAGGCTTAATGACTGACTAGTTGAAAGTGTTAATTTTCTATATTAATCCCAGAAATCACATCATTTTCCTTTCATGCATTCATTACCATGAAAAATCAAAAGTAAACATCCCATTTTTACTTAATGATGCTCAAAACCTCATTTGATTAACTTCCTACATCTCATGAAGCATAAAACCCTCAAAATGGCATTTTATCCTAAGGTGAAGTGATAAAATTATCATTATGAAAGCTTGGCTTTAAATATTCACTTTTCCTAGTTACAATTGTATGTTTTGAGTATTCACTTTCCCCTAGTCATATTAACACTTAACTTATTTATTAACACCATATAAAAAGTCCTAGTCCTATTAATATAACTCCTTTTTATTAATTATCCCAAAAACCCCCTTATTATAAACTTTTTATGTCAAAGTTATTAATCACATGTTTAAAGTAAATCCCAAAACTATCCCTTTGACATAAAAAATATCCATAATGAAATATCTTGATCCCTTATAGTTTTGGACCTTCAAATAATCTAAAACTATATAATAAAATAAAATACAAAAATCAAAGTTCAAACATGTATTAACCCACCCCCATACATTTTAAACCTATATATAAACTCCTTTTATATATAGAAAACTCATTATCCAATACATAAACCCAATGCCCTCTCATTCATCCATCACCCTTCGATCATCTTTATATTCCTAATCCAACGGTCCACACTAGGCGCGATGAACCAGCCTCATGCCCTACTATTCTCCATCGCGTTAAGCCATGACCGTTGATCATTTCTATTAAATCAACGGCCCATCTTAAAGACCGGTCCCACCTTACTCTTCCCCGCAACTCCAAAACTAATCCTGACCGTTCGCATCGTGAAATCAAATCTAACGGTGCGGGTCTCATATCGCACGCCGAAAATGATCGATTGAAGTTTGATGAAATTCACGCGATAAAATTTGTTTCATTAAACCACCCATTGCTACATGTCCAATTTCAATTGGATCGCGTTCCAAAAGTTAAAAACAACTTACCATCTAAAAGTAACGCGATAACCACCGATGGTTTTCGCATTCAAAGCAAAACCGCCTCCCTCCATTGACTGTGACTTGCAATAAATGATATGCATATTAACAAAAACGAAGGTTTAAACCTTAGTTCTTCACTGTTTTGCGTATCATTTGCCCCCTCGCCTATTGAGAAAATACGCCCAGACTTTGTTTTTTACCTTTGCTAGTCAATTTGTCCCCCTGAAGCAGAATTTCACCGTAGATATTGTATTTAGGAAAATCCTGACGCTACCCACTGAGCCACAGTGACCAGTTTGAAGATCGATACAACTTGAAACCCTTCTCGACCACCACAACACCTGCATAAGGTATTTCTCAGTGTTCCAAACCTTCAAGTTTGCAAATTTAAAAGAAAAATTAAACAAATTTTACTGTAGAAAAAGAAATTTTCCAATCTAAGAATGCCCAAACCTTGAAAAAACGGGGCAAACCCTGTCAAATTTTCATCAGAATTTCCCATTTCCATCAAATCTCAGTTTTTAAGCATTTTTCGTCCATCAAAAGTTTTAAAAACACACTGAGAGCCATTGAATACCTTTTTCAGTCCTCTACATCTAGAAAACCTGTGTTTTCTATCCCAAAACCCTTGCCCAGATTTCCAAAATTCTCCTAGATCTGCTCAATTAGACTCTGTTTTCAAATTAACTAAGCAAACAGTTTAATCTTGCTTAGTTTTCACCAAAATGACAAGAAAACAGATAATCCCTAAAACTGGAGGTCCAAAATCCCAAAAATCTGCCTCAACCAAGCTTCCAAAGCCTGAATCTTCAAAGATTAATAAGCCTACTCTTGCTTTGATAGTTGATTCAACTGAAGTAGTTAGACTTCTACAACCACCTGTTACTACTGAAGAAAGCAGTTCCCTAATTGATCTAGATTACAGGATTAATGATGTAACTTTAGAATTCAATATGCTTGAAGTCCATAACTGGTGTTATAAGAAATTTGTGAAGAAAATTGAAAACGACATACCTATATGGGAGTCAAATTTGCCTAAGCATGTGGTCCCAATCACTCATCCAGCTCAAGACTTGATTAGACTATGCCAATTACATTATGTCCTTGACCAGAGATGTGTTGTAAACAAGGATAGGGAAGTTATGTTTTCTATAACAGCAGAATCCATTAATGAGATACTCCAACTGAAACATGATCCAACAATAGTCTTTTTATCCATTAAAGATTTGACTCAATTGTATTTAGAATTGGATTTCCCTAGGAAGTTTATGATTCTTCAAAACTTCATGCTTACTCATGTTGATTTCCCAAAAGTAAATCCACCCTGTTCCACCTCTAATTTTCCTAAATCTTCTAGACAAATCATATCTATGCTTTCCTTCATTCTAGGATATTCTAATGATGAGTTCACTGATGCATCAATTCTAGGTTTCCTTTCTACTATATCCCCAGGGAAACCTCCTGCAATGACATTTAATTTTGCTAGATTCATTGTTGACAATATGCACTATCAGTTTACCAAGTTTCCTGAAGAAGGAGTGTTTAGATATTCATCATATCTATTTCACCTCTTTCTATTTTTCTAAGCAGAAAAGTTTCTAGTTGCCTTACAGAAAATGGATGTTGAAGGCAATCCTCTCCCAGTAGTATTTTGGACTTCATTGCTCAGAAAAGATGGAAGTGAATTCAATTAGAAGGACTTCATTGATTTGTTTGTCAGATCAGCCATGGATTTACTGTGCAAAGTAGAACAGCCAAGAATCAGTGAGGAAATAAAAAGAATTCTACAGTTATCTGAACACTGTAAAGTAGGTGACTGGTACCTATATGAACATCTTACAGAACTAAGGATATTTGGAGCAACCCTGGCCCCTTATAAGCTGCCCAAATTTCTAACCATCAGGGTTTTTGCTTTGGAATACTTGAGGCAAGTCCTAAATGCAGATGATATAAAATTTATGGCTGCCAAGAAAAAGACACAGTTTAAGCTGAAGAATCAGATAGGTCCCTTCATAGTAAACAACAGGGATGCCTTAAAAGAAATTGTCAGAGTTAAAGTTCCAACAAAGTTTTTATTGGAACTATGATCCACAAGGCATTCTAAGTAACATAAGGATCAAGTGTAAATTAACACCATTCTTGCATGAGTCTAAACCAGAAATTGAGAAATTTGCAAATCAAATGGAATGGGTAGAAAATACATTGATTGATCCTACTGCCAATACAGAGAAGGAGATACAGACAAATAATTCACAAGCAATAATAGTCACTAAGTAGACATAAGCTTCAAACAAAAGGACCAGGAATGAAGAAGGCTATTCAGCAGAGACCATTGTAGAAAATAAATTCAAGATTATTTACAACAAGAAGGCAAAAATGACTACTGCTGAGAAAGACAAGGAAATAGAAATAGATGACACTGATGATCAAGAAGCCAATAATGATCAACAGACTGGTGATGAAGCCACTATAATTGTAAATGAGACTCTAGCAAAAATTTAGAAAGAGCAAGTGCTAACACAGGAACATACAAAGAAATGGCTAGAAAGAATAAAGAATTTGCTTCCTCCTTCAAATAAATAGGAGGGAATACAATGAACACAATAAAAATACAAACAAATCAGAGAAAGAAATGAGGAGATTAAAAATGAAGTTTATTCTCAATTCCTCAAAGAAAGCCGTGAAGTAAAGATATTGTTATGCTTTTTGACTATCCAAAAATAAGATGATCATGTCATTCAAACTAATACAGATCCAAAATCAATTTTAGACGTACACCAAAACACTGGAAATGGATATATGCAGATCATGAAATTGGACTAAACATCATTCACAACCAATAAATGCTTTATTCTAAAGTAGTTACCAAAACTATGAGTGCAACTATGCTACAAAAAACTGTGTCTAACTTTCAGAATCAGATAAGTCTAGAAAAAGCCTCTTTACATGCTAAGGACCTAAGGATCAAGTCCTTGGAAGACTTGCTTATACAAACCAGAGTAGATCCTTCAAACATTCAGGTTGCTCAAGAACTCATAAAGCAAAAGAATGAAGACATTGCAGCCTTAAGAAAGAAATTGAAACTTCCACAGAATGAACATCCACAAGCCAAGGAAATCCTACAACATCAAAAATAAAAGGATGAGATGATGCATTTAGTACTAAAAATGACTACTCAAATGAAAGATATGGAGAATCAGATAGAGACCATCATAAAATAAAAAGAAACATTGAAAGAAACAAATATTTCTCCTATTCCCATAGTCATTCCAATGGTGAGTACAGTTGTTCCTTCTACACTGGGAGAAAACTTGGCACCAAAAAGAGTACTGGAAACTGCAGTGTCAGTACAATCTATAGATACCTCAGCCACAGAATCATCAACA
>JAXQQM020077603.1:0-14889 GCA_034641835.2 Pinus albicaulis | reverse complement strand
AAAAATAATATTCTCCTGGTTTTAATTCATTGTTTCACTAAGAATATAGTTATACCCATTAGCTTACAAGAAAAAATACATAATGGTTTCAAAAAAAATTGGATAAGGTAAACGTCAAAGCATCCAAATATATACTTTATAATTTCGTAAAAGGGCTTTAATTTAGGGTATTTATTTGTATACATAATAAATTATTCATAATTACATTGGATATTTACATATTTATCTTCAATGTACAGTTCTACTGTTCAATACAAGTAATTTAGATGGAGTTTGTGTGCAAGCTACTCACCTTGAATAAGGGGAAAGAATGTTAATAAGGGTATCCTATTGGAACCAAAGTGAAAGGAAGATAAAGGAAAAGGAAAGGAGAAGGTAAAGAGAATAAATTCAATGAAAAAGGGTGAGGAAAAAACTTATAATATATTACAAGGAAGATGGGTGTTGTTGTTCCTTGAGAAACAATTCCTTGCTGTGTACAGGAATCTGTGCTCAAGACATTAAAGATTATGTCACAAAAGTGTATGTCTATCTCTGTTTATTAAACCTTCAAATATTAATAATATATTTCCCAAATATCAAATCTTTACAAGTTCTGCAATGCCATGTTCCCTTTATATTGAAGTGAGCAAATGAAAGACGAAGAAAGAAAAGGATTTTAAATTGCCATGCTGCTTAAAACAGAAACTACCATTATAAAATCCTGAAGAAGTGAGTAAAAATAAAGCTAAAATAGAGGAGCACCCATTAAGGATGTTTAACTCTTAGATACATAAATATCAAGAGACCTGCTTCTCAAATCACTCTACTTTATTCACAGATATGGAAATGAAATGAAAACTAAGAAAACTCTTCAACACAGATGGAATAATGAAAACTTGCAAAACTTTTCATTCATTCAATATTGTTCAGTACAAAATTAGCCTTCAAGGTCCAAAACTCGGAACCTTCTTCCTTCTTTCAATTGTCTTTAAATACAATATGATCAAAATGGTTTCCAGTAATGAAACCGATTCTAACTAACTCTAACTGCTTAACTGCTCACTATAGTGGAGGTACATGCCTTGTAAAGTTCTATTACATTTACATGACTTCATTTAAAACATGATAAAATGTGATAATCCCTAATCTAAGGGAGCTGATGCTCCTGAAATAGTGGCTGTCTCAATGACTATTGGTGGCTGAACGACTACTTGTGGCTGAGTGGCTGGAGTTCCCTTTTCTGTGTCCATAGAAAATATTTTGCATTCTTTCCAGAGTTTATCTTGAGTCGTCGGAGCGTTCTTATAATGATGATACTCTAGTGTAAACGCAACAACTTGACTGTGAGTAATATTACCTGTAAACAATGTCTTCACCATCCATAGCAGAAGGAAATGCCTTTGTAGGAAATTAAATACCGTTTCTCCCTTTAAAATCTGTGTCTTCTCATGTCTGCCATCTTCTCTGCTTTTTGCAAATATCAACTGATCTTCATAGAATTTCCAGGACATAATCTCCCCTCTCTCCTTCCAGCATGAGGGCAAACCTATTCTCGTCAACTTGTCAAATGATATATCAAATTTCTTAATTATCTCTTTAATTCCTTGTAGCCATTTCTCTGTGGCATTTAGAAGGTCATTTTTTATTATCATTTTATTTACCTCTTTAGCATAGAAGTACCTATCCTATATCCCCATATCTCCTAACTCTTCATCTGTCTTGGCATTAATAAAGTTTATGAATTTTCTGGCCCAATTCGCTCTTTTAATAGCAGCCTGCTTCTCAGATAAAAGTTCCTTTTCATGCTCTGAAACAATACTTTTCTCTCTAGCAATTATATTTATGGAATCCCATTTTGACTGCATTTCTGAAATGATCTCGTTCCAGATGAGATCCTTAGCTTTGATAAGGGAAATATTTCCCTTTAATTTATCCTTGAGCTCTTTGATTTCATCCTCAGCTTTCTGTAGCTTTTGCTCATTCTCATGTGCTTTTCCTTCCCATCCTTGCATCATCTTGATAACTGTGGCCAATTCTGACTGGGCTTGTTTACAATCTCTTTCCGCCATCTTTAATTCTGTGTTTAGCTGAATAAACTGGGCTTGAGGGTCAGCTTCACCTGTAGAAAAATCAAAAGTACAAGTATTTTATTGAACTTGACCCTCAAAGTTTCGAAACACAACAATTAATCCAAATCAGGTTTACTTACATGAGTAAATGCAGCATACCCATTCTCAACCCTTTTCCGAGAAATTATCCCATGTGGATCATAGGCCCATTTCTCTCCCAACAACAATTGCGTCCCTTCCAATATTTTTGATACCTCTTCAAAAGCTTGTCTTGTGTTAACAACAAAAGGGCCTACACTCATAGGCAACTTGTACATTAATCCTTTCTTCATGGGCAGAAAATGAACTTGATCTACATTAAGACTTTGCCTTATAAATTCCAGGTCAAAAAGTCTCATGGGAACAAAGGTTGGGAGCCTATAGGGCTCAATACTAACTCCATACAGCCTTATCTCAGAGTAATCTTAAAAAAAAAACTAGTCTCCAAATTTACAATTGGGTCCTAACTGTAGGAATTCCTGGGCCTTTGGCAGAAAGCATGGAGGAAGAGTTCCATTCAGAATTTTATAAGCAGTAGACATGAAATGGTCAGTAAATTCAAACAACCCGGCTTTGTTCTCTTATTTTCTAACCATATCAGTCCAGAGTAAAACTGACTGCTTATTTTTATTACTATCCATTATATTTAAACCCACACTCATGAAATCTTCAACATTTTGATATAAAAATAAGTAAACTACGAGTGATGGAAATCTGAAAAAACCTGTTAGAGGGAAGGCGATCAATTGGGAATTTACTACTTCCTGCCAAAAGGACGGGATGTCTAGCACCACCCCTAGTTTCATCATAAGAGCGAACATCCCCAAGACTGCCTTATCAATTTCGTGATCATCATTTCTTCCCAAAATTTCCATAATACAGCTAAGAATTGGCCTATAATGAACATTGAATGCCTCCATACTGAACTTTCCTGCTTCAAATTGAGTTTTCTCTGGACTTGGTATCAAAAACGACATGCAACGATTAAACTCTTCATTTGAAATCTCCTCGAAATATTGAGCCAAAAAATCTTCGGAGAACTGCAATGGAGACTCATCTTCCAGAAAACATAATGCTTGATGCATTAATTGTGTTGAAACCTGCAGGATATTTTCCCCCTGAGAATTCATAACGAAACACTTGCCAGGGTACATAGACGAAACTAACCAAGAAATGAATTCGGGGAAGAAATGAGTTTTCGGAACACAAGCGGACAACACACCCAAACTTTTCATAGCAGAGAACACAGGGGACTTGTCAGTGTTCAGGGTTACATGGTAATGCAATAGGGGGTGGTTGACAGACGATGTGGTATCGTGAACATCCTTCTCTCTATCTAGGAGGGAACTGAGACTTGATGAACCAGACAACGATGTTCACTTGGCCATGGCTGACAGGAATTCGAAAGCAATTCGCGAGGCAATGGGTAATGCAAAGGTGGCGGGACGCAGTTAAACAGGGAAAACAGTCACATATAAATCAAAACGGGACGGAAGAACCCCTTTTATAGGCTATGGAAACCATAATAAATGCAGGAGTGACGCGGAGAAACAGTTGACAGTGGATGACAGCTATCCTCCATCTCGGCTGATGATGTCATGCGGGGGGTCTATGAGTACGGCGGAGAAGTTTGATCCATACCCCCTGTAATTAATTTGAACCATTGATCACAACATTTCTAAGATATGACCGGTCAACTGCGGGGGGTCGGGATTTGATAACCGACGGGCTAATTCACCCCCCGCAATAGCTTATCCATAAGCTTCTTTGTATGATTATGACTTCCACTCCGGAAGTTGCTCGGGTCTTAACCTTGAAATATATATATATCAACCTAAGGTTGACGACCGCTTCATGTATATAAAATAAAATAGAAATACATCGCATTCCTCTCTTTTTTATGCTAAAGTATTAACAACTTCATAATATAGCACATTTTCGAATTTTTTTATTTTTTCTTTTAAATTTCAAAATGAAATATAAAAAGGATATGTAGATAATGATCCACAACATCTGGCTCCACCTGGGGATAGTGTTTTTACCACGAAACACTAAGAACCTACAGATTAGTGCCTTCACCTCGGGCATGGAGTTACATATTGCTTGATGAAAATGTACAATGACCACACCGGAAATATACAATGATGAACCAGCAAATGCTTAATGTCGGAAATAATGCTTGAGATATTGCCCGTTCACAGGAATATCCAACACTTCTCCTTCCAAATTTTCCAACATGAAAGTATTATTTCCTTTGACTTCATTAATTTTGAATGGGCCATACCACAAGGGATCAAATTTACTGTGTTTGCCTTTCTCTTCCCTTCGTGTATCCCATCTCAATATTAAATCTCCTTTCTGAAACAAAAATTTCTTTTCTTTTCTATCAAATACTACCTTCATCTTCTACTGATAAGTGAGAAAGTTGTCCCAAACTTGATTTATGTTTTCACTTAGTTCCATCACATTGTTCATTCTTCTTATCATGGCATTTGGTTCTGCTTGGGAATCTTGGAGAAAAGAAATCACAGGTTTTACCAATTATGTGGGGAACAAATCTTGAGTGCCGTATACGAGCTCATAAGGAGACTTGCTGGTAGACCTCCTAGTAGTCATCCTTGTTGCCCACAAGGCAAAAACTAGCTTCGTATCCCAATTCTTTTGATTTTCACTGATTGTTTTCTTCAAAATTCTTACCAATGTTTTATTGGAGGATTCTGCTAATCCATTTCCCTGCGGATGATAAGCTGTAGAATGAGACAATATTACATTGTAAGTTTGACAAAAATTAATAAACCTGAGTGAACTGAAAACCTGGGCATTATCTGTCACAATCTTCACTGGGCATCCAAACCTGCTAAAAATATTCTCCTCCAAAAACTTCATAACAACCAAATCATTTGCCTTCCTGGTGGGAATTGCCTCTAACCACTTTGTAAAATAATCTGTAGCAGTAAGGATCCACTTAAACTGCCCACTGGATGGTGGATTGATTTCTCCAATGAAATCCAACCCCCATTGTCTAAAAGGTTCTTCAATAAAAACTGGGAGAAGAGGTAATGGAGCTAGCTTTTTCTTCTCTACAAATAATTGGCATTTTTGACAACTTCTAACTATTTTGTAAACATCAGTAAACACAGACGGCCAATAGAAACCTGATTTGAATATTTTATGAGCCGTTACCTTCCAGCTGTAATGCCCTCCACACAAGCATTCATGATATTCTTTCATCACTTCTGAAATTTCTTCCTCTGTTAGACATAACAACAACATACCAGCTGGATCCTTCCAATATAACTTTTCTTCGATTATGACATAAGGCTGAGCCTTAAGTTTCAAAGCCCTGTATTTAGCTCTATTAATTGAAGGGGGACATGAAAGAAAGCATAAATAATGTACAATATCCTTATACCATTATGAGCAGAGAAATTTATACTTAATTGCTATCTTTGACTGATCATCACGCGTTTCTCCATCGGATTCTTCTATAGGGGCCAAAAAATTGATTCCCAATGCCTGGAAGTTGGACTCTGTCAATAATTTGGCCAAGCCAAAACCTTTAACCATCTTGGTTGGTTTTACATCCAAATCATACTCTTGAATTTTAGCAATCCATTTTCCCCTTTTACCTTCCACATCGCTTTGTACTAGCACATATTTTACAGCTGAATTGGAACGTACGCTAAGATCTGAGAATGAAGGATATAAGTTCTGAAGGTTTTCAGTGCTTTTACCAGAGCGTACACCTGTTTCTCCAATATATTATAATTCAATTCTGCATCCCAGAGAACTTTACTAAAATATGCCACTGGATGTTCCTTTTTTTCTTCGTTTCTCTGCAATAACATGGCTGCAATAGTTGAGGAAGAAGCAAATGAAAAGATTTGAAATGGTTTCAAATAGTCTGGACTGATTAGTACAGGTGCTTCCTTTAAAGCCTCTTTAATTCTCTGAAAATATTCCCTCGCTTCTTTATCCCACTTCACCTCAGTGTTCTTTTTTAACATGTCTGTTATCTTTTTAACGATCTCTGCATAATTAGGGACAAACCGCCTGAGAAAATTAATTTTTCCGAGAAATCGCTGAATATCTTTTTTACTTCGCGGCAGTGGAATTGACTGAATTGCTTCAACCCTCGCTGGATCAATCTTCACTCCTTCCTTAGAAACAATGTGGCCTAGTAATTTACCCTCCTCCAGGGCAAACAAAGATTTTTTAGGATTCAGCGATAATCCAAACTTTCTGCACTTCATGAAGGCTTTCTGCAAATGCTGTAAATGCTCCTCATCAGATTTCGAAAAAATTGTGACATCATCTAAATAAACCACCACAAACTCGTCTCCCACAAACGCGATATCCATCGCCCTCTGGAATGTGGTCCCTGCATTCATCAGGCCAAATGGCATCCTGGCGTACATGAATGTTCCCCAAGGCGTAGTGAATGCAGTTTTCTTCTGATCTTCCTTCTCCACAGCTACCTGGTTATACCCTGAAAACTCGTCCACCATAGACAATCTATAAGCATCGGTCACTTTCTGTAAGAAAAAATCCATTTTTGGCAAAGGATAATTATCTTTCAATGAAGCCCTGTTCAAATTCCTGAAATCTATGCACAGCCTTATCTCTCCATTTTTCTTTCGGACTGGTACAAGATTGGAAACCCAATCTGAATATCTGAGTGGAACGATTATCTTGGCTTGCAGCAATTTCTTTATTTCCTTTTCGATCGGAGCCAACAGTAATGGATTAATCTGCCTAAGCTTCTGTTTATGTGACTTGACTCCATCCTTGAGTGGAATTTTGTGCTGTATGATGCTCTTATCATATGTTTTCAAATCATCATATGACCAAGAAAATACATCTTTAAATTGCTTGAAAAAATCTACATACCTTTCTTTATATTCCTTCGTGATCCCTTTGAACAATTTGACCATTTTAGGCTCCTGTTGAGTACCCAAGTTGCAATCTTCCACCTGCTCGTCTTGGTTCATTTTCTTTTGATTCACGGAAACGTCATTAGCCCCGAACAATCTTTCGAGAGGTACTAAGCCTCTTGGCAAGACATTGTCTTTCAACTGAATAATTTCTTGACCACCAATCTTCTTTTTAAGGGTCTCACCAGCCAGTTCATCTTCATCACTTTCCAAATCAATCTGATGATCTTCAAAATCTTCAGTCATCAACAGGAACTGTTTAATCTGCTCATCATCTTCGAAGACCTGCCAATGTTTAATATTGTCAGGAATCGAAGGTCTATGTCTCATCTCTATTTCATACCTTAGTTTCAAGCTGATAGGAGGCCTGAATGTAATTGCTGCAACAGCCAAAGAATCAGCCAGTCTATTCTCTTCTCTTGGAAAAAATTGCAAATTGAATGCTTCGAAATAATTTTCAATCAGATCCCATACTTCATTCCGGTATGCTCGTAACCTGGGATGTTTGGTTTGGCATAAATTCTTGATCTGTCTTATACTTAATTCTGAATCTCCAAACACAGTCATAGATTTAATTCCCATCTTCTTAGCTGTCTGCAAACTAATAATTAATTCCTCATATTCTGCGACATTATTAGTGGATTCAAACTCTAATTTGAAAGAAAAAGGTACAAGATTACCTTCCGGAGAAACAAAGATGAAACCAGCTCCCGTGCCTTCTTTGGAAAACGTGCCATCAAAATAACACTTCCACGGCTTATCTGAATGTAGTTCCTTATGTACAATTTCTGAATCGATCTTCCCTTGAGATTATTCAGCAAATTCTGCATCCTCATGCAGCATGAAACAAGACAGGTCATCCTTCTCTTGGCCATAAATTGGTGAATTACTTGCATCTTTCTTGGTAGCAGTTTTTTGAAATCTAGTCTCTCTATATAGCCTTCTTTCTTCACCATTGAAAACGGGAATAATAGCATATGTAAAGTCCAGTTTCAAAACTCCTCCAAGCTTTGCCCCCCATGATCTAGATAATAACATACCAAACCTGGCTAGAATATCTGCCAGTACAACATCCATCATAATACTTTTGGCTGGGATTTGAGCCAATGAAACAACCATATCTTTAATAAGACCTACACACTTAACCCTCTTCGAGTCAAAAGAGTAAAGATCTCTGTATGGCTTGGTGATTTGTAAATTTAACTCCTTCATCGCACTTAATGGCATCAGATTTTGTGATGCGCCAGAATCTAGCATACAATTGTGCAAAACGAAATCATGCAAGAGAAGAGATATATAAAAAGGAGGAACAGACGAATCTACCTCTTCCACATGAGGTCCAAATGTCACCACTGGCTTTTCTTCCTGCAGATTCACTGTATCGCTTACTTTGTCAGGTTGAGACAGATTGATAAATTCAACGATCTCTTTCTTGTAACCCGGTGTTTTTATTAGTTCAAGAAGAGGTACTTGCATTTTCACTTTTTCTAACTCTTTCGACAAGCTGAAAGTTTGATTTGATTTTGTCAAATTTTTAGGTTCTTCTTGATCTTTTTTAGAATTTAGATTCTGATTAGAAACCGTAACCACCTTCTCCAAAATGTTAGAATCTTTAACTTTCAATTGGGGATTTTCATCTTGCCGCTTTCCCTTCTGTAATGGAGTCGCCATTGGAGTAGGTGCTACTTCTGATTCCTTTTCTTCATTATCTTGCGTCCTCAACCTCTTTTTTGACCTCAAATCATACTTTTTATGCAACTCATATTGCATAAAGTCTGTGAATTGTCTACAGTAATCATCCATCTCTTCTTGATCGAATGAGAGATCAGCTTCTTCCACTTCCTTCTCCCCTTCTTCATCAACTTATTCTTCTGTTTCATCATCTTCCATATACACAGTAGAGATCCGAGCATCATCTTCTCTCTCATCATCTTCATCTACTGAACGGGACGGGGCTGCTTCTATGTACAAAGGTGCTTGCACCTGATCTTGATCCTTTCTTTCTCTTTGTAGAATTTGCAGGGGTTGTTTTTTAAATTGGGGATTAAAAACCCCTCTATTCTATCTTGCAGGCTTACTATCTATTTCCAACTTTACCAATTTATTTGAAAGATTTTTTATGACCTTAGTCATGTCTTCAATTCTCTGATCTTGAGCTGAGGCTTCTTCTTTAGCCTTTCCTTTATCTGAAACTTTACCAGCAATGGACATATTAGCTTCAATCTCCAAAGTATCAGTTTGAATCTATTCCAACGTAGGAGACCTTCTTTCCCTCAATGTGAAACTGAATTCTGGTTCAAAAGCACCAGTAAAAACAACCCTTGCTCCAATAGGAGAGGGTTTCATTTCAACAGTCAAACTATTATACAATTTTTTAAATCTCTTAACAAAATCATTCATATTTTCATCGAATTTCTTCTTGATTGCATTAAATTCTGTCAAAGAATAGCCGTGGTCCCTTTTTTCGCCCCATCTCTCAATAAAACGTCTTTCCAGGGCATCCCAATCATTAATGGAACCATTCGGTAATCCTTTGAACCATTTCCTTGCCTCTCCACTTAGAGACTGAACAAAGAGTCTCATAACAACATCCAAATGTTCAACGTTTAAATTCTTTGCAAAAGTGCAAAACAGGGGCAAGTGCTGTTCTGCAGTTATTTCATCTTCACCAGTAAATATAGGGAGTAACTTGAGATACTCCTGAGGCATATCATGCAGTGGTTGTGGTAGATTTAATGGTGCATATCTGTTCATCAAGAAAGCAGGGGCTGCAGGAACTGCCATGTTTATGCCCGGGTTAACTGCTCCTTGAGCGGGGGTAAAATGAATACCAGTTGTAGGAAAATATGAATGAGGTGAAACAACTGATATAGGAATTGGACTATGAACGATCACAGAAGAGCTGGCAGCTGTATGGGGCCGAGTTTCTATAAAATGAAAAGACACAAACTCCAAAGATTGCTCTTCTAATGTGGATTCTTGAAAATGAATGGGTGATGGTGATGATTCTTCTTCCGAGAAAATGAGTTTCTTGGAAGCTTTCTTGGATGAGAAAATGTGTAAACTGCTGCCAGGTGCGAGCAGTGTAGTTTCAGGTGTATCTAATGTTTTTGGTTTCTGGCCCTTCTTTGAAACAAGCTTCTCAGGATTTGACAAAATGGGAACTGTTTGCTGAGAGGTATCTGACCTCGTGTGAGGTTTCTTGGGAGCCAGAGCTATTTTCAAATAATCACAGCGTACTATTTCCTCCTCTCTGAACAACCAGAGGAAATGTAAAACAAAACCCAGGGAAAATCTTCGACTCTTCGTTCCCCGGCAACGGCGCCAATTAATGTTGTTCCTTGAGAAACAATTCCTTGCTGTGTACAGGAATCCGTGCTCAAGACAGTAAAGATTATGTCACAAAAGTATATGTCTGTCTCTGTTTATTAAACCTTCAAATATTAATAATATATTTCCCAAATATCAAATCTTTACAATTTCTGCAATGCCATGTTCCCTTTATATTGAAGTGAGCAAATGAAAGACGAAGAAATAAAAGGATTTTAAATTGCCATGCTGCTTAAAACAGAAACTACCATTATAAAATCCTGAAGAAGTGAGTAACAATAAAGCTAAAATAGAAGAGCGCCCATTAAGGATGTTTAACTCTTAGATACATAAATATCAAGAGACCTGCTGCTCAAATCACTCTACTTTATTCACAGATATGGAAATGAAATGAAAACTAAGAAAACTCTTCAACACAGATGGAATAATGGAAACTTGCAAAAATTTTCATTCATTCAATATTGTTCAGTACAAAATTAGCCTTCAAGGTCCAAAACTTGGAACCTTCTTCCTTCTTTCGATTGTCTTTAAATACAATATGATCAAAATGGTTTCCAGTAATGAAACTGATTCTAACTAACTCTAACTGCTTAACTGCTCACTGTAGTGGAGGTACATGCCTCGTAAAGTTCTATTACATTTACATGAATTCATTTAAAACATGATAAAATGTGATAATCCCTAATCTAAGGGAGCTGATGCTCCTGAAATAGTGGCTGTCTCAATGACTATTGGTGGCTGAACGGCTGCTTGTGGCTGAGTGGCTGGAGTTCCCTTTTCTGTGTCCATAGAAAATATTTTGCATTCTTTCCAGAGTTTATCTTGAGTCGTCGGAGCGTTCTTATAACGATGATACTCCAGTGTAAACGCAACAACCTGACTGTGAGTAAGATTACCTGTAAACAATCTCTTCACCATCCATAGCAGAAGGAAATGCCTTTGTAGGAAATTAAATACCGTTTCTCCCTTTAAAATGTGTGTCTTCTCATGTCTGCCATCTGCTCTGCTTTTTGAAAATATCAACTGATCTTCATAGAATTTCTAGGACATAATCTCCCCTCTCTCCTTCCAGCAGGAGGGCAAACCTGTTCTCGTCAACTTTTCAAATGATATATCAAATTTCTTAATTATCTCTTTAATTCCCTGTAACCGTTTCTCTGCGGCCTTTAGAAGGTCGTTTTTTATTATCATTTTATTTACCTCTTCAGCATAGAAGTACCTATCCGGTATCCCCATATCTCCTAACTCTTCATCTGTCTTGGCATTAATAAAGTTTATGAATTTTCTGGCCTAATTCGCTCTTTTAATAGCAGCCTACTTCTTAGATAAAAGTTCCTTTTCATGCTCTGAAACAATACTTTTCTCTCTAGAAATTATATTCATGGAATCCCATTTTGACAGCATTTCTGAAATGATCTCATTCCAGATGAGATCCTTAGCTTTGATAAGGGAAATATTTCCCTTTAATTTCTCCTTAAGCTCTTTGATTTCATCCTCAGCTTTCTGTAGCTTTTTCTCATTCTCATGTGCTTTTCCTTCCCATCCTTGCATCATCTTGATAATTGTGGCCAATTCTAACTGGGCTTGTTTACAATCTCTTTCCACCATCTTTAATTCTGTGTTTAGCTGAATAACCTGGGCTTGAGGGTCAGCTTCACCTGCAGAAAAATCAAAAGTACAAGTATGTTTCTCAATTTGATTCTGTAAGGTTATGGCAGTCTGCTTTACCTTAGAGAGTTCTTCGTCCTTCTTCATCAACTACTGTCACAATTCCTCTTTCTCCTTTTCAACCTCAATTACTTCGGCCTCCAATGAGTGCTCTGTAGCTGGTAATTTCAATTTTTTCCTTAATGAAGATATTTCTGCTTCTGCACTTTTCATAAGTTTTTGAATTGCGGCTTTATCAGTCGGGTCTACACCAATTTTCATAATGATCTTCTTCAGCTCTTCATTTTGAGTTGTTAATGCCCTTGCATTAGCTTTCTCCATTTTGCATTCTTTTATGACCTTAGCAAGCATGTTTTTAGTCTTGACTGCTGTAGCATTGGTCTTTCTCAAATCGTTTACAATCAGCTGACCGATCTGCATGTGAAGATTCATTTTGTCCCACAAGGGGATCTTTTTGACATCCATGACTATGTTTAACTCCTTAAAGCTGCCCGAAGGTCCAAGGGACATTCCTGTCGGATGTGACAGAGCCATCTTAAACTGATCTTTCTCCAGATCCATCACAGTCAATAGTCTGGTTTGGTCAGCAGGTATATGGTGCTATGCTTGTGCTTCTATATTGGATATTATCCTCTGGTTCCTTTCCTCAATCTGTGTGAACACTTGCTTCATGGAAGGAGCCTTTTCCAAATGAAGTTCATGCCTACTAGGAGATGAGGGGAAATCTTGTTCTTCATTGACCTAAAGAGTAAAACCAGGTGAATTTGAAGAATGGTCTTCGGCTAGTTTGGTCCTTTTTTCCTCTCGGGGCTCCTCATCATCAATTTCAATAACATCCTCTCTACCTATTTTTCTCATTCTTTCCAAAATTGCAGGTGTTTGGATACTGTTCTTCGATGAAATTGACCCTCCTGGATTAGCCAGTTTCTCCAAATCAGGTTTACTTACATGAGTAAATGCAGCATACCCATTCTCAACCCTTTTCTGAGAAATTATCCCATGTGGATCATAGGCCCATTTCTCTCCCAACAACAACTGCGTCCCTTCCAATATTTTTGATACCTCTTCAAAAGCTTGTCTTGTGTTAACAACAAAAGGGCCTACACTCATAGGCAACTTGTACATTAATCCTTTCTTCATGGGCAGAAAATGAACTTGATCTACATTAAGACTTTTCCTTATAAATTCCAGGGCAAAAAGTCTCATGGGAACAAAGGTTGGGAGCCTATAGGGCTCAATACTAACTCCATACAGCCTTATCTCAGAGTAATCTTCAAAATAAAACCAGTCTCCAAATTTACAATTGGGTCCTAACTGTAGGAATTCCTGGGCCTTTGGCAGAAAGCATGGAGGAAGAGTTCCATTCAGAATTTTAGAAGCAGTAGACATGAAATGGTCAGCAAATTCAAACAGCCCGGCTTCGTTCTCTTCTTTTCTAACCATATCAGTCCAGAGTAAAACTGAATGCTTATTTTTATTACTATCCATTATATTTAAACCCACACTCATGAACTCTTCAACATTTTGATATAAAAATAAGTAAACTACCAGTGATGGAAATCTGAAAAAACCTATTAGAGGGAAGGAGATCAATTGGGAATTTACTACTTCCTGCCAAAAGGACGGGATGTCTAGCACCACCCCTGGTTTCATCATAAGAGTGAACATCCCCAAGACTGCCTTATCAATTTCGTGATCATCATATCTTCCCAAAATCTCCATAATACAGCTAAGAACTGGCCTATACCGAACACTAAACGCCTCCAAAATGAACTTTCCTGCTTCAAATTGAGTTTTCTCTGGACTTGGTATCAAAAACGACATGCAACGATTAAAATCTTCATTTGAAAGCTCCTCGAAATATTGAGCCAACGAATCTTCGGAGAACTGCAATGGAGACTCATCTTCTGGAAAACATAATGCTTGACGCATTAATTGTGTTGAAACCTGCAGGATATTTTCCCCCTGAGAATTCATAACGAAACACTTGCCAGGGTACATAGACGAAACTAACCAAGAAATGAATTCGGGGAAGAAATGAGTTTTCGGAACACAAGCGGACAACACACCCGAAATTTTCATAGCAGAGAACACAGGGGACTTGTCAGTGTTCAGGGTTACTTGGTAATGCAATAGGGGGTGGTTGACAGACGACGCGGTATCGTGAACATCCTTCTCGCTATCTAGGAGGGGACTGAGACTTGATGAACCAGACAACGATGTTCGCTTGGCCATGGCTGATAGGAATTCGAAAGCAATTCGCGAGGCAATGGGTAATGAAAAGGTGGCGGGACGCAGTTAAACAGGGCAAACAATCACATATAAATCAAAACGGGACGGAAGAACCCCTTTTATAGGCTACGGAAACCATAATAAATGCAGGAGTGACGCGGAGAAACAGTTGACAGTGGATGACAGTTGTCCTCCATCTCGGCTGATGACGTCATGCGGGGGGTTTGTGATTACGGCGGAGAAGTTCGATCCATACCCCCCGTAATTAATTTGAACCATTGATCACAACATTTCTAAGATATGACCGGTCAACTGCGGGGGGTCGAGATTTGATAACCGACGGGCTAATTCACCCCCCGCAATAGCTTATCCATAAGCTTGTTTGTATGATTGTGACTTCCGCTCCGGAAGTTGCTCGGGTCTTAACCTTGAAATATATATATATATATCAACCTAAGGTTGACGACCGCTTCATGTATATAAAATAAAATAGAAATACATTGCATTCCTCTCTTTTTTATGCTAAATTATTAACAACTTCATACTATAGCACATTTTCGAATTTTTTTATTTTTTCTTTTAAATTTCAAATGAAATATAAAAAGGATATGTAGGTAATGATCCACAACAGGTGT
>JAXQQM020070394.1:0-26151 GCA_034641835.2 Pinus albicaulis | reverse complement strand
TGCATAATTATTGGATTAGGGGAGCCCAATAACCTCTCTTTATCCATTATTTAATGTTTTATTGCAAGTAGACGCTCATTTTTTGTAGGTCTTAGGAGAACAAAGAAGGTCAATTTATGGACGAACTATTCTTGAGAGAAATTTTAGTGAAACAAGGGCATTTCATCTAGTTCATTACCTAACAGATTCATAACAAGAAATGAAGAATTGGTTTCTATTTGAAGATTCATGTCACTGCTGCCAAAACATTTTTCAAAAAGATCATTCTTTTCCATTAACAGATTGATATTCCCTTATGAAATAACATCATAGATGTTGTAACTTAATAAAGTGTTGTTTATTTTCTGATTTCTTTTATGTTTTTATGTTTTAGGTGTTGATCCCTCCAAATTGTAGTTCTGCTCCATTTGCAATTAAACAATAAGGACCTCACCATGCAAGTTTTAGTTACAGAAGGCAATTCTTTGGCAGCCCCAATTCTGTAAAATAAATAAATAAATAAATAAATAAATATTTTTTCTTGAAACCTGTACATAAAGTTTGTTTTGTTTTACTTTGCTTGTTTTTTGTATAGAATTTTATTTCTTAAACCACTGTTACTTTTCTTTTTGCGAATTTTTGCTGTTCATTTCCAAAGGAACAACACTTTTGTTGTTCCTTTTGAAAGGAATAATAGTATTGTTGTGAGTGTTTTTGCTCTTCCTTTCCAAAGGAACAACATTTTTGTTGTTCTTTTCGAAAGGAACAGTAGTCTTGTTGTGAGCGTTTTTGTTGTTCCTTTCCAAAGGAACAACAGTTTTCACCGTTTATTTTTGTTGTTCCTTTCCTGGAAAGGAACAACATTTCCGCTAATAATTTTTGTTGTTCCTTTCGAAAGGAATAGCAATTTTGCCAATTGTTTTTGATGTTCCTTTCGAATAGAACATCATTTTCGTAGATTGTTTTTGTTGTTCCTTTCCAAAGGAACAACGCTTTTTGAATGCATTTTTCTTGTTTTTCAACAACATTTCTAGGACTTTTTGTGATTTTTTCATGACTCTTTGAAAGGAAAACATACAATTTATGCAAGGATACACAAATTAGAGGTTACTGGAATCAGCTAATCAAGAGAAATTGTTATTTTTAAGAAATTTTTTGTAGTGATAAGAAAAATGAAAAGACACAACCATCTATATCCTTTTGTTGTCTTTATTTTCACTAAAATTAATATGATCGATTATCTTTATCATGTTGGTTCTTCCCTAAATTTTCATAACTCTATTTGATTTTTATTTATTGAATAAGAATAAGGACATGTTTTCTCTATTGAGATGTTCAGACTTCTTCCACCATCTCTACTCTTAAGGTGTGTTGAGCCACCCTTTATATATAAATACGGAAGTGTTATATGCAAAGAAAAAGAAAAAGAAAAACCTCTATATGATTACTAACAATTCTATGATATGGCAGCTGGAGGATAGGGGGTATCATCAAGAGCCAGCTTACCATGATCATAAGGGAGCAGTGAAGTGGCATTCCCATTATGGGCACCACACTAGGGATATGATCCAATGGACAACTCGAAAAAATAAAAAGTCCTTGGAAAAAGAGGTCTCATCATGAGCTGGCCTGCCCATCTTTCACTCCTTCTTGGTGAATGGCATTGTGATTCATCTGGTTCCCAAGCCAGCACAGTGGCCTCCATCATGACATCACACAACACTTCCCTAGGCATAAATAAAGGATAATGGTTCCAAGGGTGAGAAAGAAACTTTGTCAAAGTTACAGACACCTATGGGAAATAGAGCTCTACTGATGGTATTAGAGTCATATTTTTCACAAATCAATAGACCCTTTTCTTATATCTTTATCTAATATCAAATGAGAGTATTCCCCTAAACCCTTTGTTCGGAACCACTTATGCATGAAATTTATTTATAAAATCGATCATAATGGTTTATGTGGATAATGACCGCATAAGTATTTTTTTCACATCAGTTGTGCTTTTCCCTTATTTTCGAATCATTACATAAACATTTCCATATCTACTCACAATTTCAAAATATGCATTGATTTTAGTAATGTGATAATTTCTTGATCATATCATAAGTATGTATGCCTTTCCATGCTGTACAATTGCTGTGCAGTACGCTGCTCTTCTATTTTGTTGATTTTCCACAATATTGATACTACTTTTCTACAGAATTTTTGCTGATATCTTATCTGTTGCTCTTCAAAATTAACATTGTGGATTCAAGAAAATTTCATACAAAATTGTGATTTGTTTACAGGAGAACAAAAAATATGGGGGGAAATTCTATTCGCAGCATGACCACACTATTGCAACTAACAGCAAAGGCTCGCGAACGTGCACAATTCTTCAGACATGATGTGCTTGCATGGCTTCTACCTTTTGCATCAATTTCAGTATTCGCTCAGCCTACATCAGCTTCAACAAAGGCCAGTCCCAACATGTCATTCCACATTTTTTTTCGGAGGTAACACTTGATATAAAATAGCATAATTTGTTATGAATTTAGGAGAATTTCATGAAAATCCATTGAGCATTATTTATCATCATTCATTCCACATTTTTACCACTTCCCATTTTTTAGACACGTCTCATCTTTCAGGTTGGGTGAGTGTTGATTTCCTTCATTTCTTTCTTATGACCATGTCAGTAATATTCTTTATCATCCATTGATATTCTTATTCATTCTCAACACCTCCCTTATTCCATGTTTTTTTATACCAAGCATCGATTTCAACAGATTGTAGCAACCACCTCTCTTTGTTTTCTAGCATCGCATGAGGACATGCTAATTCTTCAGTGTGGGGGGGGAATTGATACACATGATGGATGTTTTCTACTCTCTTTCTTGTTTAAGGCAGACAATTTCATTTTTATACAGTGTAGAAATTTATTTGCAACTATGAACTGAATTCTTGTGATTTCTGGATAACAAAGCGGTATCATTAAAATACACAAACCTAGATAATTTCATGCTAAATTAGTTCATAAAATTTCGAAAATTATGCACTATCACCTACAACCATTTTGTTTATATCTCATGATTCGTGCATCAAAATGATCTGATTTTTGAGAAAATGGTTAATGAAATTTGTTGTTACTTATGTCACATTTTTCTGCAACTTCATATACATATAGTTGAACGTCAACTGTAAAAATTGTTACGCCTTCATCAAGATTGCTGAAATTAAATATTCATTATTTGAGGAAAAATTCATTTGTTCCATCCATTTCATGAGTTGGGATGAACTATTTTCTTTGCTTGGTTAACACATGGGTTTTGTCTTTGGGTTGCATGAGGACATGCAATATATTCAGTTCTGGGTTGCATAAGGACATGCAATATATTCATTTTGGGGGTATGTTGGGCCGTGAATACGACCACTTTTTAAACTTATTTCATCCATTTTTACTCTTCTTTATCATGTCATTTATTATAATTTATCATATAAATCCATTTTATAATGATTTATGCTCTTATGGATTAATATTATTTCTTCTCCTTTATTTTTAATAAATTGATGATTATTATGCATAATTTTATCAATGATGGTTTCTTAATATATTTTGTAACATCACTCACCATTTTAGCCTCCATGATATTTGCCAGATTATAGATTTGATCTCCAAATCATCATCAAATATTCCAACTCAGAAATTGACTGGAATAAGAAGTGACAGTTTTGCGGTTGAGATTCTGGGCAAATGGAGAAGAATCTGAAAAATTTGGAACATGGGGTTTGTCTAGAATGAACCAAATTAAATTTTATGAAGAACGGTTTGCCCAAATTCGGCCTGTATTGAGAGAAACGCAAGGTTCTTTGAGCACGATTTTCTCATATTTTCTGTTGCGGTCGTCCTCCAAATTATCTCAGCTGCAAATCCAAATTTGACTTGCTCTTGTTGAAAGATGGAGGGAAATATATTTTCTTGTTGATCAATTGGTTAGGAACAATCCAATTTTGTTATGAGCGATCCTATTTACTATTTAATTTCTCCTCTCTTTAGATATAAAAGGAGACGTTTGTAAAAGAGAGGGGATCGTTGTTGCTTTTGTGAATTGTAAACTTAACCAAAAGCTATGTTATTGAAAAACACGATTCCATTGTAATGCTGCTCCAGTTTAATTATTAATTGTAGTTATTGTTCCATTTGCATCATTTGAAATAGCTTGAGTAGTCCCTGCTGGTGGTTAAGGGCTCGACCCCTTGCAGCGTGAACTGCTCTTCTGTGTTATATTTTTTATTCTTGCAGTGTGTGATCGATTTGATACATGCATGTTACTGTGAGTTCATTTCATTAGTCGTTTATCATCTTACTATCTTTATGTATTACGCGCTCTGTTTATGAGTTATTTCATTATCATGTGATCTAAATCTTATTTCTTACAGCGTGGGTTAATTGAGACAACATATTGCCTTACTTAGACAATCCTTGGATTAGCGGAAGTGATATTGGTTCTATCTTAATTAATTCATAATTCCATACTTAATAGTTTACTGTTTTATTATAATGGATTGCGTTGCCATTCCTTCCCAATTTAACAAGAATCTTAATCCTCAAATTACTTATCTTATTATGCTTCGCTCTTCGGCATTTGATGTTCCATTTGTTGTTTCGTTTGACTGCTGTTCATTTCAGAGTGCAGATACAAAGCTTCACTAGTCAATCTATTGTTCAATAGGATTTTCCATTTAATAGAGTTTTGTTGTTCAATCCCATTAGTTAGGATTTGTTGTTCAATTCTTTTAAGTTACAATTTGCTACCCATTTACATTGCCATTCAATTCCAGTGTGTTGTTCATTTTCAATTCATTAGTTTACAGATTGCAAGAGTTTTCTTTTAAAGAGTTTTACTAGTTTACTTTCAATAGCAACTTTAGTTCAATTTCTATTTCCTTTTAATTTCTTTAAAGTAAGACTGTCAACTGTAGAGAACACTGGTTATTGCTTCCAAGTTCCTAGATTGATTGCCTTGTTTCAGTTTGATTTCAATTGCATCAATTTCTAGAGGAATGAGTTATTGCTACTGTATCCTCGATTGATGTTTGCTGAGTGAAAATTTGGATTTCAAAGCATTTGACTTTATGTTGTTGTAATTAGATTTCTTTTTCAAGCATCTGTTTACTTTTTCATTTGAAACAATGTACTACAACTTGCAAGGCATTACTCTTAGATTGAATTGCAGCCTCAGAAAGAGTACACTCTTTAAATAAAAAGTCATTCCTGAATTGTGTTGAAGCCTAGTAAATCTCTGCTTCAAACATTGGGTAAAAACACCCGGTCGGGACCTTAGGACAGCTCCTTATCCATTTGGTGTGGTGGCTCTGACTGGATTGAAAAGACCAGTTTCCTTATAACTAATGGGTTGGTGATGGGTTGATTTGGATGAGTGAAAATGGGACTAAATAACTGAAATGAAACTATCTAATTTAATCTAAATACTGATAAAGAAATTCTAAAATTAACCCGGGTATCATATGTGAATACAACTTAAAATTATTCCAATTTAACAATAACCATAAAAATGTATTAAAGTTTAATTGAAATGTGCAGCAAAAAATAAAGATAACTCTGTTTAAGAAATTAAACAGAGTTATATTAACATATTGTATTCATCATTGTATATCATCTACATACACTTATGAAAGATAACATTTCAATTATACTAAAAAATGATATATTAAAGAAACGTTGTGAAAACCAAATATATATATAAATGATAGCAAATTTTAAAGCGAATATTATATGACAAAAGAAATCAACAGTGAATAGATAAAAATACCTTATCTATCTTGAAAGCTTTCAAATGAAATCTGATACTCTAATCCAGTAATTTCGATGCAAAATCAAATCCAAGGTACAGAAATGCAACACTTTAAAAATAATTCCGCATAAAATCACCAGATGTGATCCTTTATAAAATATAAGAGGCAGTGGAGTACAGAAATGTAATCTCCAAGTCAAAAATATTACAACTCAGGACCCTTTCTCCAATGCATGAGAGGGGTTTAAATATGAAATTACATGAAAACAGAATCCTACTACTACTGCTACAATCTATCAATTTAAAAACAGAAATACTATCTTAAAATGGAACTGATTCATTTCTTTTCCTTCTCGCTCGATGTAGCCAGGTGGAAAATTTTCAACATTTCCTGTACCTCTGACGGATGACTCATCTTGGAATGTAACTGTCCAGCGTATGTGGCATTGGAGAATTCTGGAATCAAACAGTCAACAACATTTGATAGGCATTTAATAGCTGATTTTTGATTGAGTGGCTTAATCAGATAGGTCCACATATTATCCCAAGATATTGTTTGAAGCTTATTGATCTGTTGATTTTTATTCATTATTTCTTCTTTCCATCTGCGATCAGTTTCTTTGACTTTGAGTAAACTGCCTGGAACACAATCTGAAATGAGATTACATGCATACAAGCTGTCATTGATAAACTGTGTTATATTACCCATCATGCTTCTAGCTCTTGATATAGCTCTCTCGGCTTTCATCAACTGCTGTTCCCACTCTGTAAACAGGATTTCCTTATGTCTTTCTTCTATCTAAGGTAGATTAGCTTCTTTTCCCTTTTCTGTATCTTTCCAAATAAGAAATTCAGAAATCTTTTCATCAGCATCATCAATCTCTTTCCTGAGAGTAACTATGTCTTGTATCTAAGATGCTGTGATATCAATAAATGGCTCTGTTTGAGTTAATTTTGTACAAAAATTATTTAACTGCTGAGACAGCAGTTTATTGGCTTCAAGAGCTTCTGCTTTGAATTCATTTAATTTGGGAAAATCCTTGAATTTGTCTAAAGCTGCTTGAAATTATTTTTCTTGTACAATCTTTGTATTTTTCTCATCTTGCAACAAATTTTGTAACTTTGAAATTTCTTGATTCATCTGTGGCTGTTTGTTTATAGCTTGTTCATCAACTTTCTTCTTTTCTGTGGCCAGCTGCTCTTCTAGCTCTTTAGATCTGAGCTCTTGATCTTGTAATTGTTGTTCCAATTGAGCAATCTTTTGCTGATTTTCATTAGCTTGTTCTTCAAGTAAAGCTATATGGAGATCTTTTTGGGTAATTAACTGAGAAACCTCTGCAGCCTTATCTATTGTCGTAGAACTGTATGCTCCTGCATATTGGGATAACTTAGTGAGATCCTCAGATGGATTCACTTCAGCATTCTTATAAACAATACTCATGAATTCTTCCTGTGAAGCAAAAATTGTGTCCTGGTCCATCTTCCTTCTTTTTCTCTGTTTTTTAACAACAGCCTTATGTTTAGGGCTGTAGAATACATCCAGAGGAGGGATCTCCTCAATTTTCAACACAATTTGTCCTATAGGATGTTCAGGAATGATTTCAACATCCTGATCTTCTAGATTTTTCTCTTCAGGATTATCCTGCAGTCCTAATTGATGAGAAAATTGATTATATTGTTTCAACAATTGTGAGGAAACATTAAGATCAAAAAAGTCTACCATTTTCTCAGTAGTTTTGTTTCCTCCAAGTTGTGTATCTGATTTCTCTGTATTTGTTTCTTGTTCATTGGCTTTGCTGCCTGATCCTTCTTTTTGATTATGCACATTAGTATCAGTACTTGTGCATTCCTTCCCTGTTTGAGCTATGCACTGCTGATCAATATTTACATCGGATTTGCCATCAGTGCTCACCTTTTCAGCATGTATAACAGGATCATTTCCTATTACTTCCTTTTTTATCTGTACAATGGACTAGTCAGTAGCTGATTGTGTAGTGACCTTACTGGTAGATGTTTCTCCTGCTATTTTTCCAGATGTATCCTCTGCTTCTGACCCTTGTATAGGAACTCTCAATTGGTCTAGAGGAAATTTCAACAATATTTGACTTCTAAATAGCATAAATTTATTCATTTCTTCTTTCTGGAATTTGGACTTGGCCAAATTATAAACTTGAGAAAATTCATTTAATGAAACAAACAAATCATCAAATTTATCCGGTTCTTGCTCGAACCGAGCAATCGAAACTGAAGAAGTAACATTAAAAGCTATCTTTTGTGGATCATACTGTCTTCCCAGGATTGTTGCCAATTTAAAACCCTTTATTTTGGTGACTTCCTTTTCTTCATGCTTGAAGTCATTCAAAGTAAAATGTCCACAATTGAATGGAAACGAAGGCCACATTCTTTTCTTACTATTGCTCATAGATCTGGACATTCCTTCAACTGTCAATTGATAAGAGATTTCCTGGGCTAGAAGTTTATCTGGAACAAAAAGAGGGAGAACATGGGGTTCCACAATACTCCCGAAAATCCTAACATACGTGAATTTTTCCTCTCCAAACCAATCTCCTATTGAGGATAAGTCAGTTTTAGCTTTGTCGGAGAATCTAGGGGGAAAGCGATTGAAAATGGTTTGAAAAACTGGAATAAGGAAACCATGACATATTCTATACACATGATCTTTGAAATGAACTTTCCAAAGGATTTTATGATATATATGAATCGGAGTGGGATCTTTGGTAGTCCATTTCCAGCCTAACAAGGGAAACTCATAATTAAAACAAAGAGCGTCTAGAACATAAGCACAGAAGAAAAATGGAGTGGTATTTCCAGCGATTTTATCTTGTCTGTATTGGAGAATCCTATTAGCTATCCTATCAGAAAGAATAACAGCCCAGTCCATAATTTCGGAATTGACAGCAGCTAGGATTAAAGGAACCATTTGTATAGAGAACCAAGCAGAATTTTTATTGCCAAATAATCTACACATCATAGCAGCGGCATAGCAGTATGGGGGTGAAAGAGAATCTACTGAATACATACCGGATGATTCATTTTTTTGCTTTTCAGGATTTTTTCTCCATTCTTTGATAGGTTTAGATTGAACTTTATAACTGTCAGCAAACTCTTTGACAAATTCTTTGTTATAGACCTTCTGCGGATCATGGAGATGATACATTGCTTTGAGGTATTCTGCTTTGAATGATCCAAAAGATGTTCCAGAAGCCGAAATAAACATTCTGTCCTTAATTTCTACACTATCGATGACCCATCGAATCACATCATAATAAGGAATGATGTTTGCTATGGCTGCAATTCGATGTAGGAATGAATTCGCAAGTGTTCTTTCAGTAATTTTAGAGTTGGAATCTGAGGTATCTTCATCTGGAACTGATACCTATGCTATTGTGACTTTAGGGTTTTCACTCTCCAATAGATTATAAACTCCTTCCCATGTCATTTTGCTTAGCCCTTGACATGATGTATCTGTAACTAGCTTCAGCTTTACTGGTTTTTCCTTCGAGACTGTAGGACTCTCAACAAACTTAGCGGCAACAGCAGTCTTCATTCTCCTTGTTCTCTTCGACATTTCTGTGTCTAATATTGTTTCCCTCGGTCTGCGAATGAAAGGATTTGGCGTTCTTTGATTCTGCAAGGCAATAAGCTCTCAGTCGTGATAAACAAGCAATTGAAAAGAACGATTATAAAAATTATGGGTTCATGATTCATTATTTATTGAATCCGTGTAACACTTAAATATTTTATTTGGGTCACACTCACGTATTCAAAACAGAATCGTAAACCAATAATCATTTGATTTGTTATTGAATGTTGAACGTACAATTGGAGATTTGGCGCTTTGTGAAATATTATAAAATTACCTATTTTGAATTCTTCCAATGTGATGAATGTAGTATATTAAATATCAATCGCATCGGAAGTATTCAAAATGGTACATAGATATCACACTACAAATTTCTCCGATTGCCGATTGCGATTGCAAACTTCTACGATTTCGGATTAGATGGTGGTATATCGCATCGGAGAGTTTCAATCGAAAAGAATTATCGATGGTTTTCTCCGATTTCCGATTGCGATATGGTCGGGTCTACCATATAGAGATTCTTCTCATTTAAGTGAAACAAATGTTTATTTCCTTTTGAAAAGTGTTTTATAATAAAGCGCGTCGCATCGGGGAATTTTCAATTGACCAAAAAGAATTTATTAAAAGTGCCCCGATCACGTGATTGCGATTGATCGCATCGCATCGGAGACACGTGAATGAATAACTTAAATCCTTTGCGATTGGAGACTTGCGATTGGACTAATCGCATCGGAGATTTTGAACATGTATGTAAAACTTCTCTCAAAGATTTTTCCGATTTCCGATTATTGTTCATGGGACTTTTGTAATTGATTTATTTTCTATAATAAAGTATTTTATATTTGATCGGATCAAAAGTTTTTGAATGTTGTATTTGTTTGTACACACTTGGTAACAAAGATATGCAATGAGTCATTCAAAACAATGAATCTTTATTTCTAAGTCTCTTATTCCTATATTAAAAGAAGAAAAAAGGGACCCTATTTCTAAATGAATTTTATTCTAAAATTTTGGACAAAAGGAGAGTTGTTGTACAGTACAACAATTGGCGATTCACTGAAAGAAACAGTTATCTCTGAAAAAATAAAATGAATACTATATTTCTAGTAAGTAAATATTTTTATAGATAATGAAAACTATCTTAGGATAATCAAAAATAAAATCTAACTATGAAAAAAAATAAAAATTACCTACAATTTCTTTCTAATTTCTTGAGAATAAAAACATTTTTGGGTTATCTCAAACTTTGATTGGTGTTAATAATGAAGTAAGTGGATTTCTCCAAGTCTGGTTTTTATAATATACTCTATTTTCATAGGCATTGCCTCTGCTGCCTGCAAACGTTCATAGTCTCAACAGGGTTACCTTTTAACCATTAACTTATTCATTGTCCCATCCAACTAAAATTATGACTTTTTAAAAGATAAATTCATAAGACATTTTATCTCATGTTTTTGTCTTTTACTTATTTTTATTTTTAAGAGCCATTGTTCTGGTTTGGTATCCAGTTAATAACAATGCCATTTACTAGTTGTAATTAAACTGAACAAGCTGGCTCATGATGAGACCCCCTGTCTTACATTTATAAGCCATTACCCTGTTTTGATATGCAGTATTGGTAATGTCAGTTTTATTACTTCTTATGAACATGGTAAGCAGGCTCGTGATGAGACCTCTTATCTCTTAAAATTTTCGTATAATTTCTTAGAATTACATTCTAAAAAATCACAACTTAAATGGATGGGGTGAACTAGTTTTATCCTAAAGAATCAATGGATGACAATTTTCAGAGTTTCTTGAGTACCAAGACTTTGAAAAATATTTACTTTTATAGATAACCTTTCTCTGCTCAATAAACTTAAAATGATTTACATTTTCCTCAAGTTTTCAAAATATCATGCAAATGATTAGAATAATCTTTCAAAGTTTAACATCTTATTTTAAACTATCCAAAGACTGTGATCATCTCTTTAAAAATTCTTATTTACACAAAATAAATATTTATAATATTCTTCCTAAGAAATTTTCTTAATAGTAAACAGTCAATTAGAGACTTATTAACAACCTTTATTTGCAAAATAATTAAAAACTTTGCAGAAAGGAATATGTACAAGTAAGAAGGGGTTACCTTCTTATGAGAAGAATTTCTTCAAGACAAGCCCATTTACAGGAAGAGATTCTTTCTTTCCTGTTAAATCTTGGAGTATGAATGTATTTGAGCCTATCTTTTCAACAATCTGAAATGGTCCAAGCCACATTTTCTGAAACTTGGTATGCTTACCTTTTTCTTCATGTGCTTGATCCCATTTCAGAACAAGATCACCAATTGACAAAATCTTTGAGCCGGTAGAACTTGCATCAAAAGAAGATTTTACAAGCTGCTGATGTTTTTCATGAATAATTTTTTCTTTATCTCTATCTTCTTCTAATTTAAGGATTTGATCATATCTCAATTGAATAGATGAAGAAGGATTTTCTTCAATGAATTGTACTAGGGCTAATGATGGGAGAGTTAGATTTTATGGTATCACAACTTCTTTTCCATAAACCAAATTGAAAGGTGAAGTTCTTATTGAAGCTTTTTGAGTAATATGATCAGCCCATAGTGCAAAGATTAAAGACTTGTGCCAATTATTTTGATTTTGATCAATGGTCCTTTTAATAATTTTGATAAGATTTTTGTTAGTGGATTCAGCTAAACCATTACCTTGTGGATAATAATCTGCTGAATATTTCAATTTAAAACCTCTTTTGATTGCAAATTCCATTATACTGTTTCCAGAAAAATAAGATGCATTATCAAAGACAAGAGCGTTAGGTACACCAAACCTGGTTATGATGAATTGATCTATGAAATCAATAATTGTATCAGAATTGGCTACCTTCAAAGGGATTTCTTCTACCCATTTCGTAAAGTAATATGTTGTTGTAAGGATGTATTTGTGCTGTTTGGAAGAATGAGGTACTATCTCACCAATAATGCCAAGCCCCCATTGCTCAAATGGTTGCTCAATATTTATTGGTTGCAAAGGAAAAGTTGGTTTCTTTTGTCTTCCACTAGCAGTTTGACAAATTTTGCACTTCCTCACATAATCATGCGTATCTTTAAAAAGGGTAGGCCAGTAATAACCAACATGAATTATTTTGTGAGTTGTGGTATCACCTCCAAAATGACCTCCTGCTGGTCCATCATGCAATTCCTGCAACACCTTTTCAGCTTCAGTCTTTTCAAGACATCTTAATAGGATTGAATCATAATTCTTTCTGAATAACACATTATCAATGATCTCATATTTAATAGCCTTCAATATTAAAGCACGTTTGTTCTTATAGCTGAGATTAGAAGGAGCATATCCATTTTTCAAGTAATAGATGAGATCAACATACTGAGATTCAGAATTTGTAATACTTATCTGACTAACTTGAATATCATTGTTTGGATCTTGATTTTATGGTATGTTATGAGCTCCTGCCAATAATCTGCAAAAACCTTGTCCTCTAACAATCTTAGCTGGCTTAATATCAATATCATATTCTTGCAAAGTTGTTACCCAGTTAGCTCTCTTTTCTCCTACTTCTTTTTGAATTAATAATTGTCTCACTGCAGAGAATGGGACAATGATTTTTGTATGTGTTTTCAAGAGAAAAGGTCTGAAATGTTTGATTGATTTAAACACAGCAAAGGCTTGTTTTTCAACATTGGAATAATTAAGCTCAGCTCCTTGCAGATTTGAGCTAAAGAAAGAAATTGGTGCCTCAATTTTCTGATCATTGAGCTGTGTTAAAACAGCAGCATAGGATGTTTCGGTGGCCAAAGTATACAAAGTAAAATCTTTAGAAAAATCAGGGGTATTCAATGTTGGTGCATTAATGATTGCTTGTTTGATTGCCTCAAAGGCTTCTTTCTCTTTATGCCCCCATTTGAATACTGAATTTTTCTTGATCATATTTTGCATAGGTAAAACAATTTGAGAGAAATCGGGAATGAATCTTTTTACAAAATTTATTTGCCCAAGAAATGATTGCATGGATTTTTTATTATGAGGTAAAGAAATATCAGAAATTTCTTTCACTCTATCTGGATCAATATATATACCATCTTTTGACACAACAAATCCTAAGAGTTTTCCTTCATCAAGAGCAAAGAAAGATTTCTTTGGATTTAAGGAAATACCAAACCTTCTACATCTTTCAAATATTTTCTTTAAATCATGTAGATGATTGGCTCTCTTTTTTGAAAATATTGTTATGTCATCAAGATAAATAACAACTGATCTATTGATCAGACCTTTAAATGCTATGTCCATGGCTCTTTGGAAAGTTTCTCCTGCATTTATTAGACCAAAAGGCATTTTCTGATAAGCATAGGTTCCCCATTTGGTTCTGAAAGTTGTTTTCAATCTGTCATCTGGATGAACTAAAACTTGATTATAGCCTGAAAATCCATCAAGAAAGGACATGAGTTCAAAACCCGCTACCTTTTGAAGTATTTGTTCCATAGTTGGCAATGGGAAATTATCTTTTAAACATGCCTTGTTTAAATTTCTAAAATCAATACAGATTCTTATATCACCATTCTTCTTCCTTACAGGTACCATATTGGAAACCCAATTGGAGTGCCTTACAGGAAACATGATTTTGGATTTTAAAAGTTTATTAAGTTATGATTTGATTTGACCTTCGAGATTTGGATGAATCTTTCTTAACTTCTGTTGAACAAGTTTAAAATTAGGCAGCATTGGAATTGTGTGTTGAATAACAGAAGTATCATAGGTCTTTAAATCCGCATAATTCCAAGCAAAGATATTTTTATACCTACTCAGAAGTTTAATGAAAGCATTCCTTTCCTCTGGAGTTAAATTGAGTCCTAAATTAACATTTTGAGGATTAGAGTCAGAGCCAAGATTTACTAATTCAAACTTCAAAGTGGAACTTTGAAGTTTAGCATTGGTAACTTTCTTGAATATGTCTTTTATATCATATAAGTCCTCCAATTTAACAACAAATTTCGGAATGGGATTTTCATTACCTTTTGAGGCAATTTGCAAATCATGATCATCCTCATCAATAATTTGTTCATCATATGATTTCTCTGAAGTCATGAAATTCAAAATGTCTTGATCATGATAGAATACTCTCCAATTTGTGACATTATCTGGGACAGATGGGCGAAAAATCAATTCTACTGAAAATCTATCAGGACTGCAATCTTCAGCAGGAAGGAGTTTGGATGCAACATTAGCTAACAAATCAGCTGATGCATTTTGATTCCTAGGAATAGAAGAAATATTAAATGCTAAAAAATGAGTGGTAAGATCTTGGACTAGGGTTTGATAGTGTTTGAGGTGTCCTGAAAGGCAATGGATAGTATTCCTAACTTGTTTTATGACAATTTTGGAATCACCAAAGACTTTCAAGTATTTAACATTTAACCCTATAGCTTTATAAAGTCCTTGAATCAAGGCTTCATATTCTGCAGTATTGTTTGTACACTCAAATTCTAACCTACATGATAGCATGGTTTTCTCTCCATCTGGATCAATTAAGATGCATCCTGCTCCAGCTCCATCACTAGATTTTGATCCATCAAAATATAATGACCAAAATAAAGATTTATCTATTGGCTTATCTATAATTACATCAGAAATATTTATAATTCTGAAAGAATCAGATTGTGAAAAATTTTCTATTTGAGAAACAAAAGTATTTACAGAAAAGGGTGATTGTGGTGCTTTGAAGTTTCCAAGGAATGACTCAGCAGAATAACCTCCAAGAATATTGTTGTTGAAAGCCACAGGTTCATTAGATTGTTCAAATTCAGTGACAGTGTGCATCATATGTTTTTCTCGTTCAACTTTGATTTGATTTGGTTTCCCTTTGTAAGGAAGCCACATATGTGAATAATCAATTGCGATATAACCATTAAGTTTTGCAGACCAGTCCCTACTTAAAAATAATCCATAGAATTCAAGAATATCTGCAATCAAAATATCAATTCTTTGGACAATCCTAGGATCGGAAGCTAGTCTGATAGTAACTGAATTGATTTCTCCTACAACTTGAACTTTAGAGCGATCCAATTGAACAATATGAACTGCCGATTTTTGTGGTTCAATATTCAATTTGGCACAAACAGAAGTAGGCATTATATTAGAGGATGCTCCAGAATCGATTAAACAATTATGCATATTCTTATTGTACATTTCATAAGTCAAAAGAAAAGGAGGAGTCTGAGAATTTGATCTTTCTCCAATGAGCACAGTATCAGTAGCATCTACTTTGTCTGGTGGCTTACCAGTTCCTTTAGCTGCTTTTGCAACTACACCACTTGGTAAAGGAGCAATTGGTGTAGCATTTAATTCTTTTAGTAGCAACTTCTGCTGGTGTTTTAGTTTGCTGAGTTCATGTAAGGAAATATTGGCTTTAATATTTTTCATGTCTTCAACAATGCTATATTCCATTGGATCTGATACCACCAAAGTCTTTGATGTTGATGTAGGAGGATTAGAAGAAGATGGTTGATTTTGAGTAGGTAATGGAGAAGTTTTCTTTGCAGGGGATTTGTCTTTGGTACTTGGAGTTGTAGTTTTCTTTTTAGGAACTGTTTGTACAGACTCCGATGTAGATTTACTCCTAGTACTTACAGGCATGGCTTCTTGATCTACCTCACTATCAGAATTAGGGAGAATAAAATCCCACATTCCATGCAATTCAGCTATTTCTTCATTCTCTTCTTCTTCATCTGATACTAGAGATGTATCTTCTTCTTCTTCCTCTTCTGATTCTGCATTAGAGATTGAATTGGGAGGTTTAGTTTCAACTTGATTTCTTTTGAAATTTCGGAATGGTTTTTTGGTAGAAGTTTCAGCTACTTGTTTTTTTATTTCAACCATTTCATTTGACATGGTTTTAAGAACTTTCTGTAAACCTTCCATGTCGTATGGGTCTTTAGCCTTTTTCTTTGAATCATCTTTGAAGCTGACTTTCTTTGATTTCCTTTCCTCAATAGCATTTTTATTTTCTAGAGAAATAATTCGTTTTTCTACTGCAATAGCCTCTTTCATATTCTCAGCTAACGTAGGTTTTGCAGCTCTATCTACAAAAATTGCTATGTTTGAGGGCAAAGCAGTTATGTACCATTCACTTCTGACTTGTTCACTAGGCCTTGAATCTGTGTGGATTTTGTTCAAGAGTTTGTTGAATCTAGCATTGAAATCTTTAATGGGCTCCTTGGGTTCTGTCTTCAAATTTGAGAGATCGTTGATTAAAGTAGCTATTGATCTGTCATCTCCAAATTTAGTTAAAAAATGATCTGCAAAAATGGCCCAACTTGTTATGGATCCTGAAGGTAATGAAAAGTACCAGGATCCTGTTGCCCCTTGAAGAGTATAAGGGAATAGTCTGACTACAACATCTTCTTCTACGACTCCATTCAAATTTACAGCCAGCATAAAGTTATTGATGTGTTCTTTAGCTTGAATGTTAAGCTCTGGACTGAACTTTGGAAGCCATTTTCCAGGATTTTCAGGTAAATCATGTAAAGGTGCAGGCATGTTAACAGCCCCTGGACTAGCCCATGGTCTCTGTGCCATTATTGTAACAACTTTTGAAGGAGTAATAGATACTGGTGAAGTTTGAACAGAAGTTGTTGGAATAGATGATGTTGGGATTGATGATGATTGAGCAGATGATGTGGAAACAACTGCACTTTGTTGAGTTGGGGTTTGGGAAATAGGTGATTGAATATGAGATGAAGAACTTATATCACTTTCTGATTCCGATTGAGTTCTTCTTGTCTTGACTCTACTAGGTAAAGGGAATTCTTTCGGAGAAATACCAAGTTTTTCACTTTGAAGCCTAGTAAGAGGTTTTGAAGGAACAAATTTTGAGCTTACACTACCTTCAGATATTTTAGACTCTTCTAGAGATAATGAGAATCCTTTCAATTTATGAATTAAATCTTGTACTTCAGGAGACTCAGGATTTTGATTGTCTGATTGTTTTGAGATTTTGGTAGTGGGTGTCTGAATATTCTTCTCAATTTCTTCTATAGGATTTTGTAATTAAGAAGAAATTGAAGAAGTTAATGAGGGTGTTTTTCTCTCAGAATGGCTTGTGGATAAAGATTTACTTGCCATTCATAGCTCATGCCCTCCTTCTAGCGCCAAAAATGTTGAAGCCTAGTAAATCTCTGCTTCAAACATTGGGGAAAACCACCCGGTCGGGACCTTAGGACAACTCCTTATCCGTTTGGTATGGTGGCTCCGACTGGATTGAAAGGACCAGTTTCCTTATAACTAATGGGTTGGTGATGGGTTGATTTGGATGAGTGAAAATGGGACTAAATAACTGAAATGAAACTATCTAATTTAATCTAAATACTGATAAAGAAATTCTAAAATTAACCCGGGTATCATATGTGAATACAACTTAAAATTATGCCAATTTAATAACAACCATAAAAATGTATTATCGTTTAATTGAAATGTCCAGAAACAAATAAAGATAACTCTATTTAAGAAATTAAACAGAGTTATATTAGCATATTGTATTCATCATTGTATATCATCTACATACACTTATGAAAGATAACATTTCAATTATACTCAAAAATGATATATAAAGAAACGTTGTGAAAACCAAATATATATATAAATGATAGAAAATTTTAAAGCGAATATCATATGACAAAAGAAATCAACAGTGAATAGATAAAAATACCTTATCCATCTTGAAAGCTTTCAAATGAAATCTGATACTCAAATCCAGTAATTCCGATGCAAAATCAAATCCAAGGTACAGAAATGCAACACTTTAAAGATAATTCCGCATAAAACCACCAGATGTGATCCTTTATAAAATATAAGAGGCAGTCGAGTACAGAAATGTAATCTCCAAGTCAAAAATATTACAACTCCGGACCCTTTCTCCAATGCATGAGAAGGGTTTAAATATGAAATTACATGAAAACAGAATCCTACTACTACTGTTACAATCTATCAAATTAAAAACAGAAATACTATCTTAAAATGGAACTGATTCATTGCTTTTCCTTCTCGCTCGATGTAGCCAGGTGGCAAATTTTCAACATTTCCTGTACTTCTGATGGATGACTCATCTTGGAATGTAACTGTCCAGCGTATGTGGCATCGGAGAATTCTGGAATCAAACAATCAACAACATTTGATAGGCATTTAATAGCTGATTGTTGATTGAGTGGCTTAATTAGATAGGTCCACATATTATCCCAAGATATTTTTTGAAGCTTATTGATCTGTTGATTTTTATTCATTATTTCTTCTTTCCATCTGTGATCATTTTCTTTGACTTTGAGTAAACTGCCTGGAACACAATCTGAAATGAGATTACATGCATACAAGTTGTCATTGATAAACTGTGTTATATTACCCATCATGCTTCTAGCTCTTGATATAGCTCTCTCGGCTTTCATCAACTGCTGTTCCCACTCTATAAACAGGATTTCCTTATGTCTTTCTTCTATCTGAGGTAGATTAGCTTCTTTTCCCTTTTCTGTATCTTGCCAAATAAGAAATTCATAAATCTTTTCATCGGCATCATCAATCTCTAGCCTGAGAGTAACTATGTCCTGTATCAAAGATGATGTGATATCAATAAATGGCTCCGTTTGAGTTAATTTTGTACAAAAATTATTTAACTGCTGAGACAGCAATTTATTGGCTTCAAGAGCTTCTGCTTTGAATTCATTTAATTTGGGAAAATCCTTGAATTTGTCTAAAGTTGCTTGAAATTATTTTTCTTGTACAATCTTTGTATTTTGCTCATCTTGCAACAAATTTTGTAACTTTGAAATTTCTTGATTCATCTGTTGTTGTTTGTTTAGAGCTTGTTCATCAACTTTCTTCTTTTTTGTGGCCAGCTGCTCTTCTAGCTCTTTAGATTTGAGCTTTTGATCTTGTAATTGTTGTTCCAATTGAGCAATCTTTTGCTGATTTTCATTAGCTTGTTCTTCAAGTAAAGTTATATGGAGATCTTTTTGGGTCATTAACTGAGAAACCTCTGCAGCCTTATCTATTTTCGCAGCACTGTATGCTCCTGCATATTGGGATAACTTAGTGAGATCCTCAGATGGATTCACTTCAGCATTCTTATAAACAATACTCATGAATTTTTCCTGTGAAGCAAAAATTGTGTCCTGATCCATCTTCCTTCTTTTTCTCTGTTTTTTAACAGCAGCCTTATGTTTAGGGCTGTAGAATATATCCAGAGGAGGGATCTCCTCAATTTTCAACACATTTTTTCCTGTAGGATGTTCAGGAATGATTTCAACATCCTAATCTTCTGGATTTTTCTCTTTAGGATTATCCTGTAGTCCTAATTGATGAGAAAATTGATTATATTGTTTCAACAGTTGTGAGGAAACATTAAGATCAACAGAGTCTACCATTTTCTCAGTAATTTTGTTTCCTCCAAGTTGTGTATCCGATTTCTCTGTGTTTGTTTCCTGTTCATTAGCTTTTCTGCCTGATCCTTCTTTTTGATTATGCACATTAGTATCAGTACTTGTGCATTCTTACCCTGTTTGAGCTGTGGATTGCTGATCAGTATTTACATCGGATTTGCCATCAGTGCTCACCTTTTCAGCATGTATAACAGGATCATTTTCTATTACTTCCTTTTGTATCTGTGCAATGGACTGGTCAGTAGCTGATTTTGTAGTGACCTTACTGGTAGATGTTTCTCCTGCTGTTTTGCCAGATGTATCCTCTGCTTCTGACCCTTGTATAGGAACTCTCAATTGGTCTAGAGGAACTTTCAACAATCTTTGACTTCTAAATAGCATAAATTTATTCATTTCTTATTTCTGGAATTTGGACTTGGCCAAATTATAAACTTGAGAAAAGTCATTTAATGAAACAAACAAATCATCAAATTCATCCGGTTCATGCTCGAACCGAACAATCGAAACTGAAGAAGTAACATTAAAAGCTATCTTTTGTGGACCATACTGTCTTCCCGGGATTGTTGCCAAACTAAAACCCTTTATTTTGGCGACTTCCTTTTCTGCATGCTTGAAGTCATTCAAAGTAAAATGTCCACAATTGAATGGAAACAAAGGCCACATTCTTTTCTTACTATTTTTCAGAGATCTGGACATTCCTTCAACTGTCAATTGATAGGAGATTTCCTGGGCTAGAAGTTTATCTGGAACAAAAAGAGGGAGAACATGGGGTTCCACAATACTCCCGAAAATCCTAACATACGTGAATTTTTCCTCTCCAAACCAATCTCCTATTGAGGATAAGTCAGTTTTAGCTTTGTCGGAGAATCTAGGGGGAAAGCGATTGAAAATGGTTTGAAAAACTGGAATAAGGAAACCATGACATATTCTATACACATGATCTTTGAAATAAACTTTCCAAAGGAGTTTATGGTATATATGAATCGGGGTAGGATCTTTAGAAGTCCATTTCCATCCTAACAAGGGAAACTCAGAATTGAAACAAAGGGCGTCTAGAATATAAGCACAAAAGAAAAAGGGAGTGGTATTTCCAGCGATTTTATCTTGTCTGTATTTGAGTATCCTATTAGCTATCCTATCAAAAAGAATAATAGCCCAGTCCATCATTTCGGAATTGACAGCAGCTAGGATTAAAGGAACCATTTGTATAGAAAACCTAGCAGAATTGTTATTGCCAAATAATCTACACATCATGGCAGCGGCATAGCAGTATGGGGGTGAAAGAGAATCTACTGAATACATACCGGATGATTCATTTTTGTGCTTTTCAGGATTTTTCCTCCAATCTTTGATAGGTTCAGATTGAACTTTATTACTGTCAGCAAACTCTTTGACAAATTCTTTATTATAGACCTTCTGCGGATCAGGGAGATGATACATTGCTTTGAGGTCTTCTGCTTTGAATGATCCAAAATATGTTCCAGAAGCCGAAATAAAGATTATGTCCTTAATTTCTACACTATCGATGACCCATCGAATCACATCATAATAAGGAATGATGTTTGCTCTGGCTGCAATTCGATGTAGGAATGAATTCGCAAGTGTTCTTTCAGTAATATCAGAGTCGGAATCTGAGTTATCTTCATCCGGAACTGATACCTTTGCCATTGTGACTTTAGGGTTTTCACTCTCAATCAGATTATAAACTCCTTCCCATGTCATTTTTCCTAGCCCTTGACATGATGTATCTGTAACTAGCTTCAAATTTACTGGTTTTTCCTTCGAGACTGTAGGACTCTCAACAAACTTAGCGGCAACAACAGTCTTCATTCTCCTTGTTCTCTTCGACATTTCTGTGTCTGATATTGTTTCCCTCGGTCTGCGAATGAAAGGATTTGGCGTTCTTTGATTCTGCAAGGCAATAAGCTCTCAGTCGTGATAAACAAGCAATTGAAAAGAACGATTATAAAAATTATGGGTTCATGATTCATTATTTATTGAATCCGTGTAACACTTAAATATTTTTTTTGGGTCACACTCACGTATCCAAAATAGAATCTTAAACCAATAATCATTTGATTTGTTATTGAATGTTGAACGTACAATTGGAGATTTGGTGCTTGTGAAATATTATAAAATTACCTATTTTGAATTCCTCCAATGTGATGAATGTAGTATATTAAATATCAATCGCATCAGAAGTATTCAAAATGGTACATAGATATCACAATACATATTTCTCTGATTGCCGATTGCGATTGCAAACTTCTCCGATTTCCGATTATATGGTGGTATATCGCATCGGAGAGTTTCAATCTAAAATAATTATGAATGGTTTTATCCGATTTCCGATTGCGATGTGGTGGGGTCTACCATATAGAGATTCTTCTTTTTAAAGTGAAACAAACTTTTATTTCCTTTTGAAAAGTGTTTTATAATAAAGCGCGTCGCATCGGAGAATTTTCAAATGACCAAAAAGAATTTATTAAAAGTGCCCCGATCACGCGATTGCGATTGATCGCATCGCATCGGAGATATGTGAATGAATAGCTCAAATCCTTTGTGATTGGAGATTTGCGATTGGACTAATCGCATCGGAGATTTTGAACATGTATGTAAAGCTTCTCTCAAAGATTCTTTCGATTTCCGATTTCCGATTACTGTTCATGGGACTTTTGCAATTGATTTATTTTCTATAATAAAGTCTTTTATATTTGATCGGATCGGAAGTTTTTGAATGTTGTATTTGTTTGTACACCCTTGGTAACAAAGATATGCAATGAATCTTTCAAAACAATGAATCTTTATTTCTAAGTCTTTTATTCCTATATTAAAAGAAGAAAAAAGGGACCCTATTTCTAAATGAATTTTATTCTAAAATTTTGGAAAAAAGGGAGGGTTGTTGTACAGTACAAACAGTTGATAATTAATGTGAGATAAATAGGTGTTAAAAATATACCTTTTTATACCTCAATTACTTAAAGGGATACTTAACTTAGGTTTTTCAAGTGTGGCCAGAGACAAGCGAGGAAAACCATAAATCATCTTCCAAAAACCAACTATTTTAACTATTAGAGAAATAAAAAATCATGAGGACTAAAGAGAGAGATTAAAGACTCTAAAATACCTCAGCAGAAGAAAAATAAAATAGTGAAGGATAAACAGGTCTAAGGTGCTTCCAAGAGTCATTTCTTAGCCTAAAAATTTCATCCTACTGTAGTAATAATTTATGGAACAAAATGAAAATAGGGGAAAACATTAAACAGTTCAAAATACTTCACCAACAGCCAAGCTCATGGCCCTTGAATCCAGCCAATGACTAGGAGTTCTCAAGAAAAAGCATGTTTCAACATCATCAAGCTTCCAAGACCTCAACTTCTTCCTCAACTTCAGACAAACTATGTATTATTTCAGAGAGTTTCAGTATTACAACTAGTGAACAATCAACCTGTATCTCATCTTCTTCAGAAGTATTTATAGAAGAAATAAGGAGGTGGAAGATTTTTAGGATTGAAGTGTAATAAATTCTACACTAAATGCAACTCCTAGCCTTGAAAACCATGCAAGGCATAAGGCAGGAATGCATCGAATTACAACTCTGTTTATGCTTTTTAAGGCTCAATGGGTAAAATATTGACTATAAGGCACTTTCTTATCTTTACAATAACTTTACTGACAGTTTAAATTTTGTTCTTTTGTTTGCAATAACTGTTCAACTGTCTTTAGGCAAATATCTTCTGTTTAGGCAATAACTATGCCTTCTTTTGATTTATTGAGGCTGTAGGTGGCTCTTTGGTAGCTGAAAAGGATGATTGGCTTCTGATGTGGTAGTGAAGGCCTCCTTTGCTGATATTTTCCTCTATTTTACCTTCAAACACCTTAATCTGTTCTTTAGTCTGTGTTTTAGGCTTAATTAGCCTTTGATCTTAGTCTTCAGTCTTCATTCTTTCTTTATCTGTGGATTAGGCCTTTGATTTCTGAGCTTTCTGCCTTAATCCCCTTTAAAAACTCTGATTTAAACCTTTAAACATGGATACCCTTTGATCTCCTATCTTTAATGCTGATATTTTTCAAATAATGGACTCTGACTGTGTTTTTGCTGTGTTGCAGGCACATAGAGGTTTTGTGATTTTGCAAATGCTCACGAGGCATGGAAAAATCAAAGTTTGAACCTTTGTAAATAATTTTTCTTCGTGAATAATGGCCAGAGGGATCGTCATCCATAAAAATATGGAAAAAACCTTTATAACCTGCAAAAACAAACAAAAGTTTATAAAAATCTTGCAAGGATAGGTTTAAACTGCTTTGGAGGCTTTGGGTGTGGGATTAAATCGGAGCTGTTGGATGAAAATAACCAATGGTCGGGATTAAATGGTAGGTTAATTTGAGAGGTTAGATGGTGGGGAAAGGTAATGGAGGGGAAGTTAAATCAGGGCCATTTGATCTTCAGAGATCGATGGCGGAGAACTCTTAATGGATTGTTTGGAAGGAGAGGCGAAGGGCAAGCGAATGGAGGATGAAATATAACGTGAGCCGTCCGATCTAAAGGATCGACAGCTAGGATTAAAAGGTAAAAAAGTAATGTGGAGGGTAGGTGGTTTGGTGGAAAACTGACAGCGGTTTTTGCGTTGTGCTTGGGTGGTTTTGAAATTTCTCCAAAAAAATGCTATATGGGTCTACGCTCGACACGTGGATTTTCAAAACGACCTATATCACATAAAAGTTGTGCACTGAGGTAAGGGCTCAAAAATTACGCGATATGGTTTCTAGGCTGTTGGATTGGATGATCCAGATCCAACGGTGTGGGTTGAGCGCGATAGATAAAAAGCTGCGGGATAAAGGGTACGCGGGGTCTAGGTGACGTCAGCAAAAATTGGCGTGTAGTGGAGGGTGAAATAGGCTATCCGATCGTTAAATTCCTTTGATAAATGGTTATAATTGAAAAAGGAGCGGAAATGAAAGGAAATGGAAAGGGCAGAAAAATGGGGCTTGATGACGTTAGATCTTCGAAGATCGACTATCAGGATTCACTTTTAAAACCTTCTGTCGGAAACAAAAATATACAGGAATGGTAAGGTTTCAAAGGAAATTGGCGGAGAAACGAGGAGAAAAAGGGGCCCACCTTTTATATAAGGGTGGAAGGAAGGATGAATGTGGGCCATCAGATCTGGAGGATTGACGGCTGAGATCTGTCAATGGAGGACAAAGAGAAAGGCGGGGTTAAAAAGGTGGAAGCATTGTGAGCCATTGGATCTAAGAATGATCAACGACGAAGATTTGATCGCAGGATCGCATCGGCGGAGGTCAAAGGGTAAAGTAGCAATGAAATGTGTCGATGCGATTGAGCGTGGATTGTTAGATCTAGTGGAATGAACAATCAAGATTTAATCGCATCGGATAAAAGGAAAGGGGTCGAAATTCCAGGGCTTTTGATTTTGCGATGCACGATTAAGCGCTAACTATTGGATCACTTTCAGAGATCAACGGTGGATATTTAATAAGTGGGCAAGATGGTGAAGGGCTTATGGGTGGAGCACGATTAAATCTTAGCCATCGGTTCTTGTGGATTCAACGGCTGAGATCTCATCGAGGGATTGGCATCAAAACTTTGAAAGGGATGGAAAAGGAATGACACATGCGGATTTGCGATGTGATGAGTCGATGGCTGTTGATCTGTAGATATCAACGGCCCATATTTATTTCAAATCATACCATCGGGTTTATGAAAAAACAAAGGAAAAAGGGGTTTGTTACAAAGTTCCTTATACTTTTAGTACCCGATTGCGAGGCTTATTAGGTCGTATGAAATGGACGAAGAGATCGGGGATTTTTAAAAGAAAAGGCTTATCACAATCGGAGTTTTCAAAGTAAAAGGTAAATAAGGAAAATAGAAAACCCTGATTACGATTGCGCAACGAGGGTTGACTCCAGGTTATAGCTCCGAGTCTCATGCAGGGAAAAGGAGCTGGGGCTAAAGCCAAAGGGTCTTAAGGCCTTAATGCAAAAAGAATGTTTTTTAGGATTTTTAAGGATTTCCAGAGGATTTTGGGGTTCTGATAAGAGTAAAAAAGGGGTTTTAAACCTTATAAAGGGATTTTACAAGGATTTAAAGGGAAATTCGAAGGAATGAGAGGTAAATGAAAGGGTTTATGGATGAAGTGAAGAAGGAAAAATGGAAAAGTGAAAATGAGGGAAAATGAAGCCTTTTAAGTAGTTTTCTCTTGGTAAGACAGCAGATTTTTCAGGTTTATGAGGGAAACAGCAGTGAAGATTAACTAAAAGATTAGTTATCTTCATAAAAAACTTCAACAATAATAGGTTTTCAAAGG